>BLKR01003708.1:0-134513 GCA_011170035.1 Teleogryllus occipitalis | reverse complement strand
TGAGTTGAAACAGGCCAAGTATTATTCAATTAGTATTGATTCTACTCCAGATTGTAGCCATGTTGATCAGTTAACATTTACGATTCGATATGTAAAAGATAACACACCGATTGAACGGTTTTTAGAGTTCATACCTATTCAAGAACATGGTTCCGAATATTTAACAAATACGGTTTTAGCTTTTCTCGAAAATAATCAGATATCAATTAACGATTGCCGCGGTCAAACTTACGACAATGCCGCGAATATGTCAGGTGCGTACTCAGGACTACAAGCAAGATTGCGTCAATTATGTGAATACGCTATTTTCATTCCTTGTGCTGGACATTCGCTGAATTTAGTCGGGGCTAAAGCTGCTGGTTGCGTGATAACAGCAACGAGTTATTTCCAACTTGTACAAAAATTGTACAACTTCTTTTCGGGTTCAACACATCGTTGGGATATATTAAAAAAATTCTTCGGAAAATATCAAGTAGTAAAAAGTTTATCTGATACTAGGTGGTCTGCTAGATACGATGCAGTCTCAGCTTTAAAATGTGGTTATTCTCAGATTATATTAGCTTTGGAATTTATTGAAAATAATAAAGAATACCCTGCAGAAACGCGAAATGAAGCCTACAGTATAGCTAAGAAAATGAAAAAATTAGAGAATATTATTTTAACCGAAGTCTGGAGTGCTGTACTTTTAAAAGTCAATGAAACGAACAAAACGTTGCAAAAAGAAAATCTTTCATTGGATCTTGCTTCAAAGCTGATATCATCATTGATCAATTGTTTGCATGTCATGAGAAATGAATTTGATAACTTTGAAACAATCGCCAAAGAAAAGTTTCTCGATTCAGAATATCAAAATTCGCGTGTAACAAACAGAAGTTCTCGTGTAACTTATTTTGACTCAGAAACAGACGAAGTCATCTTTTCTGCCAAAGAAAAATTTAAATTACAAACTTATATTCCTATTATCGACACATTAATAAGTGAATTGGATAGAAGAGCTGAATCATACAGTATTATAAGTAAACGATTTCAATTTTTATCACAATTAAAACTTATTGATGAGAAAGAATTGTCTAATAAATGTAAACAATTTGTTGAGTTTTATAACACAGATGTCAATGAACAAGAGCTCATATCGGAGTGTTTTCAATTTCAACATTATCTTCGCATTGAAATTCCAACAAACAGCACCGTATCTTTGGCAGAAATGTATAAATTGTTAAAAAAAGATAATCTTGAAGAGACATTTCCTAACATTGAAATAGCGTTAAGAACTTTCTTTACGTTAATGGTCACTAATTGTACAGGTGAACGCTCATTTTCAAAGCTGAAGTATATAAAAAATGAATTAAGAAGTAATACGATTCAAGAACGACTTTCTTCGTTAGCTTTATTAAACATTGAGTACGATATTTTGAACGAATTGATCTTCGACGATGTAATTGACGACTTCGTGCGTGCGAAACTACGTAAAGTACCATTGACAAATGCTTAGTTTGTTTTTACTTAGATCTTATTATGTTACTATTGTTAGAGTTATTAGTAAGATATTACTATAGATAATACAGAGATTAAAGATACTATTTAATTCCGTTTATTTAGTTTTTTTACAAATCCTTCCTTACCTTAAAAAGAGGAATCAAATGTTTATTAACTGTGTAATATTCAACTTTTAATAACTTATGATCGCCAGAACGTAATTTGTTGAACTAAGAATTAGGGGCCCCAAAATCTCTGAGTGTCTCGGGTACTTTCAAACCCAAAGACGGCCCTGATTGAGCTTTTGCAATTTTCGGATGTTCTAATGCAAATGGGAGGTAGCATCGTTGTAAATGCCTTAGGCGCCGGAGGGCGGCGCGCCCTTGCGTGTGCTTGGCGTACCTGCGCGCGGAGCTGGCGGCGAGGGCGGATGTGGCGGCGCGGCCGACTGCTGCGAGGACGCGCGTCAACTGCAGCATGTGTGTGGCGGCTCAGTGCTCTTATCATCTACTCCTTGACCTCTCAGGAGGCTCGGCTGTGCTGGGTCGAATTTCGGCATATTAATGATCCAAGAGTCAATGCCTTGCGAAAGCCTGCGATATGTCAGGCGAAACGTCGGCCTCTCAGTCCACCACGCGGCGTCACCCGGACAGCCAAGAAGTCAATGTCTTGTAATCTCTCTTAAACCTTCCATCTGGCACACCTTTAGTGTTATATTTAGTTGGTTAAGTTGAAAATTGTCTCTTTCAAACTGTTTCTCAACACTTCTCGCTCTCCACGCAACATGGCGGCGAGATCTGGTCTGGCTTTTCAAACGAAGTGCCAGTGCTGTGGTCACGTTGATTCGTGATGCAAACTGCTGCTGCGTAGAGTGGAGTGTAAATGGGTGCGCCGCAGTAACTTACCCTCAGGCATGGTTCTAACAAGTGCCAAGACGTGAGTTGCACACCATACCCAAAGAAAAAGTGTTTGTGACCTTTTTCCAGGTAAAGTATACATGCTTACCGGACTAATATTTATGCACAAGCATTTCTGTGTATTACAAGAATCATAGGTGATGTTCTCTATGTTTAAATTACAATGAATCTGTTGAAATAGAAATGTTTTCGCGGGTATGTGGACCCCTTACACACTCACCTCGGGACATGAAGCAAGAGGACACACCACCTTAGAGATCTTTAGGACAGAAACCTCTAATAGGCCCCTACCTCCCGGAGAATACCTGACCAGGTAGACCGTTGATCACAACAACAGCGGACACCTCGCTTACGCGAACAGACTGACAGAACTCACCCTCAGCTAATGCCTGACGTCCATCGCGATGCAACTGAGGGCCACGCTGAAGAGAAGCTGCCACTCCAGTCACTGGAGCGCCTAGAGAATGGAGAAAAAAAAAGAATATGCCAAAATGAACTTTACGTCATCTTCAAAAGTGCAATTAGCACTATCCGTACGAAAATTTGAAGAAAAAAATTCGAGCCGGTTTTTGAGAAAATGACGTTTGAATATTTCTGAAGTTGCGGAAATTTGAGCTCGTTTTCACGGAAAAGTTTTGACTTTTCCAGAAAATTTATAAGACATCATTTATAGAACATGTACTCGTAAATGCAATATGGTGAAGAAATCGCTGTGAATGTTAACAATGTGAACACATTAACGCCATTGGAGGCAGGTGAAAAGAAATACATTTTTATATTTTTTGAAATTTAATTAAATTAATGATTACCATAAACTTTTTACATTGTGCTTAAAGTTGTTTTTTATTCGATATAATTAGCACTAAGCGTTCGAAACTTTTGTAGTGTTTGACACAAATTTCCACGTTTGTTCGAGTGTACACAAGGTTGTGTACCACAAGAATGTTGTGTTGTGTAACTCAACACAAGAATGTGGGCAAGCTGGAAGTGAGTCATATTAAACTCCAGTATCTACAGATTTGTTTACAATGGTATTCGTTCATTTAAATTGAGTTTGAAAATGAAACATTTTGGCGGGCTTTCTGTATGGTTGCCAGGGCGCATTGCCGCAAGCGCCCATTGACTGAGATGTATTTAGGCGTATGTGTACGAAGTATGGACGATAGTACGAAGCACGTGTGTATATACAAGGTGGAGGGGAAAAGAATTGAGAACTCCAAGTTAGATTTCACTAAAATTCAAAAATTGAATTTTTGCTCATGTTTCTGAAATACATTTTTTTATTGAGAGAATGAAGCAACACCCAGAACAACTAAAAGCTTACGTCAAATAACCTTCTATACGTAAAATAAATAATTAACGTTTATTGAAATCTTTCAGTTTCACACAGGTCATTATATTTTTATTTTATATTATTGAAAAGTTCATGCAACTATATAATCTCCATCAACGACGTGCTGTAAGTTTAAATATTGTAAGCTAGCAACTACACTATCATATGTTAATGACGCGTGATAACTTTTGCACTCTGTTGAGTAACAAATCTCCATGCTTAATAAGGGCTTGGTACTGCCAGTTTTTTGAATCCGGACGATTCGTCTCTACGACTCCTCCCACTTTATCAATCTTGCAATGTAAACGCCCTGCTGCAATGAAGCGAGACACTTCTCTGAAAGCAGGGAAAAAGTAATACATCACACATACATAAGCATTCTCTTCACTTACATGTTGTTCCTATAATCTCGGTTCCTCCTACCTGCAAATTATAATTTGAAATAGGTGCCATTTCATAGCATAAAATGCTGAAAACTAAACAAAAGTGATAAAGCCAACAATAATATTACCGATTTAAATTGGTGGAAGTATTTTGAAAATTTTGATTCAAAATAATGCAGAGGAAATATAATTAACAGAACATGTAGCCACTAAAAGCATGCAAGATTGATAATATTCCGACAACACAAAAAAAAACTAAGTTACTAATTAAAATTTTATTATGAACATAACATTATTATGAATCATTTTACGACTTCTAATTCAAATATTGTATGTATTTTTCTGAAGGACCCTTCCTGGGTATCCTTAGTTGTTACTGTTTGTATTGTAAATATTAGTCTTTTACCATTGTTCAAGCATGATGAAATGTAATTACACAAAATTGTATACTATGTATCATAAAAACCCTTGAAAGGCATAATAATGTCGAACAAGGAAATAAAAACTATTAAAAAAAAATTTACGACTTACCGATCAATAAAATCAACCGTCACACCGAAGCACTTTGCCATTGACGGTAAAGACAAGCTTCGATAAGATTCCAGTAATTGCGCATATGCCACAATTCTCATTTCCCGAACATAATATCGATAATGTGGGAAAAGGAAAAAGTCAAACTTCAGAAGTCTCTCTACAACAGCTGGAAAATAAAATAAAAAACAGAAACTGTTAATATAAATTGCATAAATTTGTGAAAAATACTAACACACTGCTTCACACAAACATTATTAATATTCAGTATGATTACTTCTTCTCTTACTACTAACGCAGTATAGACTAAGTTATGTAATGCTGCGGGAAAAAACGGCAAATTTTCGGCAGAAAAATTCTTACTGCCGGGCCCTGATAGCGAGAAAGTGCATAAATCCTGTTGCTAAGTGTAAAAAAAATGTGGTGTAGCCTGAATATATGTTTTCAGAATGTTGCAGGTCTCATGTTCATTAAAATGACTGATTTTTCAAAAATCGAGAAAAAAATCAAAACTTCTTTGGCGTTCCTAAAACTAAAATTATGAAGATACATTTTTTAAAATAAAATGTGTTCTCTAAAAACAGATCTTCAAATAAGGTCATGTTGAAATTTTTGAAAGTATGAGTATTTTTTGTGCAATTTGGCGACAAACATAGTAGCCTGCTCCCAATTTACTGCGCTTCGTGAACTTAAAATAAATGGTAATGCTACGCAGTTGCATGCTACGTAAGTTAAAATTTATATATTATTTCATATTACATTTTATTATTATTAATAATACTTATATTATTTCATTTTAAATTGCTTCCATTAATTCTGTTGAGTGTGAAAACGAATAGATGAATTTTCTTGACTTAAAAAGATGTGGGAAAGAAGAGTAATGCATGTAAAAACCGAGTAATTTTGATAAATGTAAAAATATTTTATTTTTCTATCCATTTCCATTTTCTTACTAGTGGTATCAACAATGGTAATTAGCAAAATGTGTATCCCATACGTATCAGTGGTAACTGATAACGATCTCCAAATAATTGCACCATGGGAGCCAACTTTTTACTCCTACAACAGCAACATAGTCCCAGACATCTTAGACAATAACGAAAAATTTCAGTCAACCAATGAAAGAAGTTGTTCTACTTGAACTCGACTCAGACCACAATCCCATAATCTTATATATAGGAACAACAAATTCTAAAACCACCAATAAACATTCCGAAGTTGGTTATGAAGGAAGTGTGAACTGGCAAACATTAAAAGAACAAATGGATCCTTAACCTTATATTTCCTAAAAACATTAAAACAACTGCAGATTTAGACAATCTAATACAAACTCTCGTTGAGACTATACAAATTCAATTAAGCCATCAATTATATCTTATAGAGTATTAATTATAAAAAACCACAAATGCATTTCCATTAGAATACTAAAGTTAATTAAAACTAAGCACAATCTTAGACGTTTGTGTGAAAACACAAGAAGCCCAGACATTAAAACCAAGCTAAATAAAATTTCAAAAATAATTAAACTTAAATTACAAGACTACAAAATCAACGAATTTCAAAAAATAATTAAACAAATTTATCCAAACAGACCATTATGGACCACAATTAAAAAACTGTGTTAAGCAAAATCTATCATACCAACCTTAAAATACAACGGCTCAAAACAGCTCACAGACTTCGAGAAAGCCGAGGAAATAGCTTAACACTTCAAAAGCACATTCACAACTAACCCTATTTCAGACATACACTCACGCAGTCGTGTAATTAACGATTTTCACCAAACAATACAAACAGAACCGATATCAACCTCATTTATTTCTCCCTCAGAAACCTCCAAATCCTCACCCAAATTAAAACAAAAAAATCAGCCGGTTACGACAATATCTCCAATAAAGCACTTAAAGAATTAAGCAAAACATCTGTAGCCGCAGTAACTGAACTATTTAGTGCATCTTTAAGACTACAATATTTCCCACAAAATTGGAAAACAGCCATAATTTTACACTTCTGCAAACCAAGAAAAGATGCAAGAAACCCATCAAATTACAAACCAATTATTCTTCCATCCATCGCTAAACGTTTTTAAACTTTATTACTAAGTAGCCTATTTTTTTTAATAGCAAATCACTACCGGACTTCCAGTTTGGGTTTCGATCCAAATACTCAACCAACCACCAACTTCTGCGCCTAACTGAATCTATAGCCACAGCTTTTCACCAACGGAAACACACACTATCAATTTTCTTGGACATAGAAAAGGCCTTCGACACAGTTTGCCGTACTGGTCTCCGGTACAAGTTACTGCACCTGGGAACTCCACAATATCTATTTAACATCATTCATAGCTTTCTGACCAACAGAAATTTTAAAGTTAAAATAAACAATACACTTTCAACACAACATACAATAGACACAGGGGTCCCACAAGGATCCTGTCTCTTTCCTCTCCCCTTCAATATCTATTTATCAGATATTCCTCAACCTGACACCTAAGAAATAGCTTTATTTGCTGATGACACGACACTGTTCACATCACACGATGATATCTTGTGCGCACATGACCAATTACAAAATGACTTGGTTAAATTCTCGAAATGGACTAAAAAATGGAGAATTAAAATTAATACTGCAAAATCACAAGCAAAAATTTTCATCCTTCGTAAGCCAAAATTACCTTCTCCTTTACTCATTCAAAACTCACCCATACCATGGCTACCAAACCAAACGCCGGTTAAGTACCCTCTCCCTCAGAAAAAATGTCGTTCAAAATTCTATCTTCCACACCGCGCCGACAAACTTGGACACCCCTCGGCCTGGGGGAGGGCAGGGGGAGGGACGCGTTGACCAATCGCTAGCAGGTAGAACCACAGTTGTCTGTGATTGGTGCAACATCCCAAGGGGCAGAAAGAACGCTGTCTCAGGGGGAGGGGGCTAGTTCGTTTACGTACGAGACGGAAATATCGTCATATTTCCCTGCCGAAGGAGGTAGTTTGCCTGCGCGTACGCCACGACGAAAAAAATATTTCTAAGCGGGGTTTTCCATCCAGAATGATTGTCTATAGACCAGTAAATATTTATCTTTTTAGCAAAATTTATTATAACTTTTAGTAATCGATTTGTAACTCCTGACAAACTGCTATTTTGAGATATTCATTTCAGGCACAATTTGCGGAGCCTTCCCGGCCGTTCTAACGCATATTTCGAATTTGTTTATAAAATTATAAATTGTTGCAAAATTGTTAATTCGCTGTTTTTGGTTCTGGGACATCGGGAGACTCTCCCCACTTTAGATTTGCAAAATTTGGAAATTGTTTATAAATTTGCAATTGTTGCAAATTTTTTTATTGTCTAATCTGAATGGCGTTTAAATGTGATGCAAAATTCCGGAATCCGTTCGGTGCTATTATATCTCGTTCTCGAGATATATGTAATTGTTTATAAGAAATTAACATCTTAGTAGACCCCATTTGTTTGCGCTTAATTCATTCGCGCTAGCAGAATAGCGTGGGATGGGCATACTGAAAAAACAGTTCTCCAATGCCGCGCTTTTGCCTGCCACATACGCTTAAAATGCACTTGCTTGTAAACAAATTCTGTGGCCAATTTAATTATGCTAAATTCGTATTTTTACGGCGAGTATGAGCATAACTTTTATTTGGTTTTTATATTCTCTTTTAAGTCCTACAATTTTCAAGTCGATATATTTATCAAATAGGAAAGAAATTGATTATAAAAAAATATTTTTCAAGGTGCATTACGCCCAAACAATTATTTCTGTTTTTCTATCAAAGGGGTGTTGAGCAACCGAATAACTGTATTATTAATTTTTTTAAGTCCCCTGTTAACACCGAGAGTCAGAAACTATTTGTTCCTCTTGTTTAACCATTACCATTAAAAATAGGGAAACATATTGCTTAGCTGTTTGCTATAAACTGCACTGGATTGGATGAAGGTAGTGTTAAGGTTTTCAAATACAGAAATATTCAATTTTGGGTTTTGAAAGATCACATGAGTAGAATCACACATCACAATATTTACACAAGTATAGAAATTTCTAAATAAACGTATATAAACTTTAAGTTAATATTTTCAATTCAATTTATCATTCCTTTCTAAAACTGTTAATTTGATGATTTCATTGTACAATATTCAAATCAGAGCTTTATGTGCTAAATCTACGCATTGTTAATACATATTTTTAAACAACATTAATATATTTAATATACATTTAAAAGGTTTTAGATTGGCGAACGTTTCAATGAAATTTCATGAATTCCTAAATGCTTGAAAATAAATACTTGTAAAATTAAATAATTGTAGCGTGTAAAAATATAACAAACTCACGTATTTGGTAAAACGAGTTGATATTACTAAAAGAAAGCAAAACAGATGTTATAACAATTCAAAGAGATTTAGCGTTTGTTTACAGTTTAGTAAATATCAATGCACTAGCATTTCCCAGTGAAAATACATAGAACGAACTTGGTGGTCAAGTGATATGACCTTCCCAACACAGACTACATTTCAGTATCGTCAGAGTTCGAAGGTGGTTTGTTGGCCGCCATTCTACGAATCTATCAAAACCTTGAATTTTGCACGACCATCTGTACAGCGAGAACGTAGCGGTTTATTAAACGGAAACGGGCCACTCGAGGTATCTAATGTGCACTCTTTGAAAACGTTTAACCATTATAAACTATTCCTAAGAAAAATATCAAATAAACAATGTTAAAGGTCACCAGCTTAACATTGCCTTTACTATTTGAATGTTTTCAACATCCCCAAAACCAACAGAAAATCCATGTTTTTACAGGTTATTATAAAACCAATTCAATAAATATAAGCATTAATTCACGTTATTATTTTTAAAACACTCAAATATCTACGATGTTATTTGATTCATGTCTTCATCGAAGATCTGAGATTAAAAAACTGATAAGCAGAGAAAATTAAAGTAATTTTGAGTGATTGATGAAGTTGAATGATCAAACGAAAAACAATGTTTCTTGCTTCATATAATGCTATCGTGTTTAACAGACATGTAATTACATGTGATACATATATTTAAACATCCAAACTAATGAAAATTTTCAAAATTAAAATCATCAATAAAACGTTGATTCATCAGCAAGGATTATATTATTAAATACTTTTTTGAGATTCATGTGCTCCTGTGTGAATAACGTAGTAAACGTGATTCGTATGATCCAGTTTCTCAGAATAATACAAAACCTGCTAGACACATACACTAAACATAATAGTTGTCAAATAGTTATTTACGACATGAGTATCATAAGATATCTTATTACAATACGAAATTGGAGAATTATCAAACAAGACTCTTTAGACGAAATTGTTAACCAATTGAATATTGTAATATAATGTTACCATTTGAATATCATAGAAAGTAAGACGCAATTTGTCAAAATTCATGTGAACTATAATTTTTCTTTAAATTTTACTCCTTATCCTGCGAAAGATGTGTGACAGTATTTATGTTAACAATTATACTGCCATGGGTTTAATTAATTAGTTTTCAGTACGCAAATTATTGTTTTTGGTTTTAAAGAAGCATTGATATACAGAGTATCGGAGAAGGAAACGTCGAAAGTTTGAAAAACGCTGTTTAAACAATTTTAATCATACTTTGTCTAATAAACTACATAGATATTTTGAATGGCTGAGCTGCAATAAACACGCAAATTTTGGTTTGAAAATATGATTTCTACGCAAAACTTTGCATTCTAGAATCATGTAAACACCCCAGAAACATGTAACACGTTTATTATTAACAATATAAATTAATATATTAGTTCAGAAAAAAATTAACCGAGAAATAAAAAAGCAGTCGAACTGTGAAAATTGGGTGCTTTTTTATTTCTAGGTTAATTTTTCTTTCTGATCAAATGTATTCATTTATTTTGTTAATCATAAACAATTTAGATATTAATGAAGTGTCTATATGCTTCTACAACGCAAATAGTTGCCTAGAAAACATATCCAAACCAACTTTTGAATGTTTATTGCGGCTTAGCCATTTGGAATATCCGTGTAGTTTATTAGACAAAATAAGCTTAAAATTGTCTTAACAGCTATTTTTCGAAGATTCGACATTTCTTCCCCGAATATCCTGTATATAAAAGGCTTGATTTCTGTTGGTACGCGACGGAACGGCGTTCCGGTTCTTGGAAATAATTATGAAATTATATTATATATAAGTAGCTATTGCTATTATATTAATAATTAATTTGAGGCGCGTTTCGGGGCCTAAGATTTTAAAAATAAAGGATATATGTATCATAATAACTCTTATGACGAGACTGTTCTCAGTTACGTCAAGTTTTAATTTAGAGAATCAAAGTGAATGGTCTAAGTTTACTCACCTAAATAAAGTTTATCTTACTATACATACTATTTACAAAGTGTTTTATGTTCAAAACAAGTGTTGCCTCAACAGCATATATTTTCACGTATTATTCGTAATTGCTATGCAATATTCAATACGGACTATGTGAACCTGCAAAAAAGAAACAAAAAAAAAAAAAAAAGACCTACTGCAGCAGAAAATATTTTCTTCTCGTCGGGATTCGAACTCGGGTCTTTAAAGTTAACTCACCTGACACGGTTCCCCCTCACCACCAGGTACACGGCAAGACTACGTCCTTTCCGATGCGAAAAGAAAGTGAAGCATTTGCAGTTTAAAAAAAACAAAACAGGGTGTTCAATTTATCTTAATACAAGATCTATTTTTAAAAAGAGATTTCATTAAACAAAAATCTCTAGCGTTCATATTGTTTTTCGACAATGTTATAAAGTTCAGTCGGGGCTAATATTATACAGTAGAAAATTGGGGTTAATGTATTACACTTTAAGAGTTGTTATTTATTTATGTCCAAAATTAACAAGAAAATGACAAATGATAGGAAATATATTCTATTATAATGACCATATAGCAAACACTCAGAATGTAACAATATTTGGGAGGAAAAAAATCAAAACTAAAATGCCTAATTTTTCCAGTCAAAAACTTTACCACCGTGATGTAAATCTTTTGATGTTACTTCGTTATTTTTTATGACACGATATTTTTGAAAATAGGTTATCATTAAGAAAGAATTAATATTCTTTTCTGCGTTAAAATAATGCAATAATATTAATCGTGTCATGATATATACAGCCTCAAATTTGTGGGGCTAATATGATACAACTTAAGAGGCTAATGTAATACGGGTGTCGGGGCTATTTTGATACACTAAAAATTAACACGCAGACAACTGGAAGGGATTTTTTTATGTTTAATATTACATCAAAGGCGCTAAAATTCCGATTTGATGTTGATAAACTATCCAAGTGTTTATCTGAGAAAGAAAGACCAGGCGACAATTCATATAGATTTCCTCGTTCTCCTCCCTACCCAGTACATGGTGATTCACTTATGATTATCAATTGGCGGAAGCTTCTGCTGTTTCAGTGCAGTTACTGATTTTTCACTGGAATCACAAGGAACCAGGCCTACAATAGGAGCTAACACCATCCCTTCAACTCCAGATATCAACTGTTCTCATCCAGTACTTTTGAGATAATACTGTTGGAAAAAAAATTTAAAAACAGTAGCCCTCCAAAGAATAAGGAAGCGGTTAGACCCAATAGCAGCAATCATTACTAGTGAAGAGTGGATCATTACTAGGAAAGAGTGGAGTGTTTAATTTACATTAATTTAATATCTCTTTTGAAAAAGAGATTTCATGAAACAAAAATCTCTAGCGTTAATATTTCTTTTCGACAATGTTAATAGGTATTTGTTCGCAATTTTCGAAAATTCAGATCGTTCGCCCAAAATTGAACGTACGCCACTTTTAAACATCTTGTGCTTCGAGGAATAGATTTACAGAAAAATTGGAGCTCTTTTTGAGGAAATTATGTAAATATGATGGGGTTTGGTGTAAAGTACCTTCAAAATTAAAAGATTAGTTTCAAATTCGAAGATTCGTAATATTAGCCAGATCGTTCAAGGAATATCCATTTTGGTGAAAATCGTGTTTACTTTAGGCTCTAGAATTACTCACACGAAGACGGATTCACAAAGAGGTTTTTTGGAAAATCACTTTTTCGGGTTCAAAAAACAAGCGTTTTGACAGCCTTGTGTATAGAAAATAAAAGAACAATACCAACAATCCACTTTTTCGAACTAGCTACTTACAAAACGTGTTTTCTGTAAAAATTTCGACACTTCCTCCTACAGCATTACGTAACTCTCTTTACACGTGGAGGTAAAAATATTCCAGCGTTACTGGGATTTGAACTCGGATCCCTGTAGTCCGTAGGTCTTGCTCGACCGCACTGTGCTATCACAGATATTTCTCAACACGCTGTCCAAGCACACTTATTACGAAAAGAATAGTTACGTGATATTTATTGCACTTAGATTTTTTATTAGAGGAATGTTCTACATGTTTAAAAGGTATCAAATTCGCAATAAGAATTTAAACGATTACAACCCACGCAACTACATAGCTCATTTTACTTAGAAATATTTTCAACCAGAAGCCGTGGTTTTTAGAACCCTCTGTGGAAGTCGTTGCCGGTCTTATCTTTCGGCGACTGTGGCCAAGGTTGAATTACGTCACAGATGAAAGTTGCGATAACGCTAGAGCTCAACACGGGCGCTTGCAGACGTTCTGAAGCCAGAATCGCAATAGGGGCACATTTATACGTGATTCTTAAAGACATTAACACACTAAAATAAGTAGTGGCGCCTCAAAACACATGCTTTATGTGATATTTATAATGGATACGAATAATAATAACTATACAATTAACCGCAAAATCGTTTCTACCCGCAAAAAATTATTCGCCGTGGATGAGATTCGATCTTACGTGCCTAAGCTTCTCCAACAGTGCGCTTACCTGCTATACCACAGAAACTCTTACAACTTTTGTCTCTCACAAAGATGATTTTAAACTGTCATGTATCACAGATTTGACTAAAAAAGAACGTGCGGCGTTTAGATGCTTGTGTTAACTACAGACGGACAGACAGACGCCAACATGAGATCTACACCATTCTCTTAAACGTTCTTGAGATTATGGAAAAAAAATTAATCAAAACCGATGACGCCGCTTTTGAGAAAATTTTGAAAATATCTCTGGGGCTTTATGTAAAGTACCTCCCAAAATTAAAATATCGGTTTCGAATTAATGGGACCGTGATATCAACTAGATCGATTGGGTATTATCAATTTTGGACAAAATCGGTTGAACAATTTAACCCCTAGCGTTGTTCGCAGACGAAAGACTGATAGACAAACGTTTTGCCGTCATTCAATTTTTCGGTAACAACGATCCACAAAACATGAATTCTGGCTACACAATGCGTTAAAGGATTTCCCCCTAAATTTAGCAAATAAATTTATTCACTTTTTCGTTACCAGGATGGGACGGTTTTTAAGCCGAAAATTCGCCGTATTCTGGTGCACGATTACAATACCTTTTCTTCTTACGACAGTAAGTGCGAGAAAGTAGAAAATCAATAAAAACATTTAATCCTTTTTTCCACCCCCATTTCCGTCTTCCTAAAGGCCTAATAAAATAGCCTGTCCAACATAAAATGTATTAACCCCTATGTTATTTTTCCTAGTTTACCAATCCCCGTCTCAGTACAGGGGAGTGGAGGCAAAACTAGGAGAAGAAAAATCCCACACCACTAACACCTGGCTGTAGAATCCCAACTGGGACAGGCAGCTGAAGAGAGCATCAACCTCAGAAGCGTCGGCAATGAGCGCAACAATGGATGCTGTGGGCAGCAACAATTGACGCTGCCAAAATTGGACACATATTTGCTTATCAATTCCTGTTAAAATTGTTTTGTTTTTCAGTTAGCATTGCTGTGATTAAATGTTCTTATAAGTCTTGTTTATGGACCACTAATTCGTGTTTCGAATACATAAAATTATTTTTGCCCGATCTCAAGATATTCTAAAATCATTCTTAAATATTATATTTTCTTTTAAATGATGACCTACAAGTACAACCAAACAAATCATAATTAGTCTCTTCATAGATAATTAAGAAATTAAACAGTTATTGATGCCCCGGAAAGCAGTAAGCCCGCTAAAACATTTCATTTTCGCTGCGAACTCTATTTCAAAATGTATTTTAATTTGCTGCTTTAGTTAGTGAAAAAGGTAAAATAATTTGGAAAGTAAATGAATGAATACTATTATAAATACGTATTGCCTAATGCATATCTGCGTATATATATATATATATATATATATATATATATATATATATATATATATATATATATATATATATATATATATATACTATATCGACTTTAAACTCGATTACAACATTTTATTGAACGTAGATATATTCTAACATTAACGTTAAGTAAATAAAGGCCGGTATTACACTGTAAAAGATCTTTGTCAAAGATATTTTATAAAAGAAATATGACAGTGTAATAGCCAATATTTTATAAAAGATTTCTTTTAGAAAATTTCTTGGATAAAATGTAGTCTCCGGCTTCCAACTTTTATCATATTTGGTAACATGGCGTCCGATATAGGGGTATTGCTTCAACCAAAGTCATAATTGCTGAGTGCGAGTAATTAGAATGTTTATATAATACTGTCCATCCGAACTACAAAAGTAAAACCAAACGAATTAACGTTTGTAGGACACATTTTCCCGGGAAGTGGAAAATATGGTGTTTGGAAAATGTTCAGTTCAGGAAGATAATTTTTTTAAACTTCCCTATCAGAGGACAGAATTTCGAAAGAAGGAAGAACGACAAAGAAAATTGAATGTTTCCTCATCCATCCTCAAATAATTCTTCATTTCGAAGGTCTTTAATCAATGCTTCACAATGTGCGACCCATAACCTCACCATGGCGTTGTTCTAAAGCCTCACCCTCAAACGTTTTCTTATTTACCTTTTGCTACATTAGCATTAAACATAGATTAGTTATAATAAAACATAAAGTAGCAAAACACAACTATTTGTGCGTAATTGATTGTAAATGGCGAGCAAACCTACATAAAATTTGGACGAAATGTTATACTCTCATCAAATTTCTTTGTCAAAGTTTTCTCATCAAAGTTCAGAGACTGCCACAAAGTTCTTTAGCAAAGATATGTCATATAACTTTTATAGTGTAATACCGGCCAAAGCCGCCGTATGTTATATCTTTCCCATTCATGTCGCCAACAATGAACTTCTCGGAAACACATCTCAAATATCCATAGTTGAATATTATAACAAGAAAATATCAATTTTTTGTAATAAATGTTCCTTCAAAATTCCGGTATTTTCTGTTTTTCTTTCATGTTATATTTAAATACTATTATTAAGAGAGAAAACCTCATTGAGATAATTTCAATTAAATCAATGCAACTCGAAGAGCAAACGCTCGTGCGATTTGAAGAATAAACGCGTTTTTTGTGTACTCAGAATTTGTCTTGTATATGAGTTAGGGCAAGGGGATACCAAAATTTAAGAAAACGTTCACAGAATACATTTCTCCCTACAGTACATTACACACAATTTTTAACTGTTTTTTACATTAAATGGAAAATACAGCGTCGTAATAGCGCCTTGTCCGTCCCGACAATCATCAGAATTCAAAAGAAATTCAGAATGACAGCTCGTTAAACGAAGCGGGGGAAATTCAAATTTGCTATTTCAAAAATTGTAAAATTATCTAAAGTACTTATATTTTTAAACAATTGTACGTGATCTTTATTAAAGGACTGATTATTTGAAATGAAAATTTGAAGATCTGTTTTTGATGAACACATTTCATTAAGGAAACAAACTATCTTCAATACTCAAGTTGTAGGAAAACGGCGAAAAAAAATTGTTTTCTTGCATTTTTGGAAAAATTCAGTATATGAACGAAAATCATCTCCGCCATCGTCTTATAGCGTCCATTACGCTATCCGGCAATAAAATTTAACTAGAAAAGTTCATGCCATTTTAAAATTTTTGAAAATGTTTCAGGGGCTTCTTGTAGAGTACCATCCAAAAATAAAATATTGATTTGAAATTCAGGAGGGCTCGACATCAGCCAGATCGCTTGCGGAATATCAACTTTGGAGAAAATTGCCTGAACAGTTTAGCCGCTAGCATTGTTCACAGAAGAAAATACGTTTTACAATTAATCGTTTGTTTTTTGTATTTACTACCCACTAAACCTGGCTTCTGGCCACACCACATGCTAAAGGGATTTTATTCTATATTTATCAACTGAATTTATCCACTTTTTTTTACACCAGGGCCCGGAAATTACAGTTTTTTGTGTCGAAAATTAGCCGATTTCCTCCGTAGAATTACGTAACTTTTTACTTTCTCGTATACGCACATACATACGGAATAATATACGTAGTATAGAGAAAGTTATGTAATGCTCCGCGAAAAAAACGGCGAATTTTCGGCAGAAAAAATGTATTGCCGGGCCCTGAAAACAAAGGAGTAGATAAATCCAGTTACTAAATTAAGAGAAAAAATCTCTAACACGTGATGTAACCATAATTCCTGTTTTGTGGGTCTTTGATGCCAAAACACCAATTGAAAGCAAAACGTCAGTCTGTCTGTGTCTGTCCGTCTCTCCGTCCATCTGTGAACACTACTAGCGCCTAAACAGATCGTACGATCTTTTCCAAATTGAAGAATCCCTTGTCGATGTGATTCTAGTTGAAACTTTGAGACTTTAAAAATCATTCTTTAAAATTTGAGGGTACATTACATGAAGCCGTCGGTCATTTTCAAAAGTTTCTCAAAAACGACCCCAAATTTTTTTCTTTAAATTTCTTCTAAGAATAGAGTAAAATACACTTATAAAGGCGACATACGTCGTATGTCCACTGTAAACTCTGAATTCTCGAAAATTGGAAAAGTTTGAATTTTTTCGCCGTTTTCCTACAACTCTAAAATTGAACACAGATTTTTCTTTCAAATGAAATTTGTTGTCCATAAATAATTCTTTATTTCCATAAATAAGGTCATAAATTTTGTTTGAAAATTACAGACAGACAGACGAACAGACACAAGAACAGACACATCAACAGACACACGAACGTACAGGCTTTTCGTCGTTGTTCGATTTTTCTGTATCAACGACCCACAAAACATTGGTTTCGGGCAACACGAGTTAAAGGTTTTTTTTCTACATTTCACAACATTAGTTAACCCTTTTTACGTTACCAGGACCCGGCATTAACTGTTTCCCCATAGATTCTAACAATAATATTCGAATGTTGATGAAATAATGCCTTTATTATGATTTTCCTATAGATTTGTTAAGAATACCAAGTAAAGAACAGAAGATTCCTTTCTTATTGTATTTCATTTCATATTGTTAATAAATCTCTTTTTAATATTTACTGATTATTTCATCTTTGGAATTGACTGAAAATTTTCGTTGAATAGAAACAATGAAAAACAATTTTTTCTTCCTTTCTGGTAATTATGTGGTAAGAAGAAAAAGTATTGTAATCATGCGCCGGGAGACGGGGATTTTTCGACAAAAACCTCTAAATTCCGATCACTGGCCACGACAAAAGTAGACAAGTTTTATTCTTGTATATAGTGCATTACGTCAATACGTTTGTAGACAGAATCCATGTTTTGCGGGTCCTTGTTACTAAAAAATCTATTTACGACAAAACGTCTGTTTGTCCGTCTGTAGATAACACAAGCATCTAAACGCCCCACGTTCTTTTTTAGTCAAATCTGTGATACATGACAGTTTAAAATCATCTTTGTGAGAGACAAAAGTTATTCCTCCTGAATTTCAAATCAATATTTTATTTTTGGATGGTACTCTACAAGAAGCCCCTGAAACATTTTCAAAAATTTAAAAATGGCATGAACTTTCCTGGTTAAATTTTATTGCCGGATAGCGTAATGGACGCTATAAGACGATGGCGGAGATGATTTTCGTTCATATACTGAATTTTTCCAAAAATGCAAGAAAACAATTTTTTTCGGCGTTTTCCTACAACTTAAGTATTGAAGATAGTTACACTGTTGGCTATTACACTGTCATATTTCTTTTATAAAATATCTTTGACAAAGAACTTTTACAGTGTAATACCGGCCTTTATTTACTTAACGTTAATGTTAGAATATATCTACGTTCAATAAAATGTTGTAATCGAGTTTAAAGTCGACAAGTATATACCTATATATATATATATATATATATATATATATATATATATATATATATATATATATATAAACACGCAGATATGCATTAGGTAATACGTATTTATAATAGTATTCATTCATTTACTTTCCAAATTATTTTACCTTTTTCAATAACTAGAGTAGCAAATTAAAATAGATTTTAAAATAGAGTTGGCAGCTGCCTGTCCCAATTGGGACTCTACAGTCAGGTGTTAGTGGTGTGGGATTTTTCTTCTCCTAGTTTTGCCTCCACTACCCCGTACTGAGACGGGGATTGGTAAACTAGAAAAAATAACATAGGGGTTAATTCATTTTATGTTGGAAAGGTTATTTTATTAGGCCTTTAGGAAGACGGAAATGCGGGTGGAAAAAAGGATTTAATGTTTAATTGAGTTTTACTTTCTCGCACTTACTGTCGTAAGAAGAAAAGGTATTGTAATGGTGCTCCAGAATACGGCGCATTTTCGGCAGAAAAACCGTCCCATCCTGGTAACGAAAAAGTGAATGAATTTATTTGCTAAATTTAGGGAGAAATCCTTTAACGCGTTGTGAAGCCAGAATTCATGTTTTGTAGAACGTTGTTACCGAAAAATTGAATGACGGAAAAACGTTTGTCTATCAGTCTTCCGTCTGCGAGCAACGCTAGGGGTTAAATTGTTCAACATATTTTGTCCAAAATTGATAATACCCAATCGATCTTGTTGATATCACGGTCCCATTAATTCGAAACCGATATTTTAATTTTGGGAGGTACTTTACATAAAGCCCCAGAGATATTTTCAAAATTTTCTCAAAAGCGGCGTCATCGGTTTTGATTAATTTTTTTTTCCATAATCTCAAGAACGTTTAAAAGAATGGTGTAGATCTCATGTTGGCGTCTGTCTGTCCGTCTGTAGTTAACACAAGCATCTAAACGCCGCACGTTCTTTTTTAGTCAAATCTGTGATACATGACAGTTTAAAATCATCTTTGTGAGAGACAAAAGTTATGAGTTTCTGTGGTATAGCAGGTAAGCGCACTGTTGGAGAAGCTTAGGCACGTAAGATCGAATTTCATCCACGGCGAATAATTTTTGCGGGTAGAAACAATTTTGCGGTTAATTGTATAGTTATAATCATTCGTATCCATTACAAATATCACATAAAGCATGTGTTTTGAGGCGCCACTACTTATTTTAGTGTGTTAATGTCTTTAAGAATCACGTATAAATATGCCCCTATTGCGATTCTGGCTTCAGAACGTCTGCAAGCGCCCGTGTTGAGCTCTAGCGTTATCGCAACTTTCATCTGTGACGTAATTCAACTTTGGCCACAGTCGCTGAAAGATAAGACCGGCAACGACTTCCACAGAAGGTTCTAAAAACCACGGCTTCTGGTTGAAAATATTTCTAAGTAAAATGAGCTATGTAGTTGCGTGGGTTGTAATCGTTTAAATTCTTATTGCGAATTTGATACCTTTTAAACATGTAGAACATTCCTTATAATAAAAAATCTAAGTGCAATGAATATCACGTAACTATTCTTTTCGTAATAAGTGTGCTTGGACAGCGTGTTAAGAAATATCTGTGATAGCACAGTGCGGTCGAGCCAGACCTACGGACTACAGGGATCCGAGTTCAAATCCCAGTAACGCTGGAATATTTTTACCTCCACGTGCAAAGAGAGTTACGTAATGCTGTAGGAGGAAGTGTCGAAATTTTCACAGAAAACACGTTTTGTAAGTAGCTAGTTCGAAAAAAGTGGATTGTTGGTATTATTCTTTTATTTTCTATACACAAGGCTGTCAAAACGCTAGTTTTTTGAACCCGAAAAAGTGATTTTCCAAAAAACCTCTTTGTGAATCCGTCTTCGTGTGAGTAATTCTAGAGCCTAAAATAAACACGATTTTCACCAAAATGGATATTCCTTGAACGATCTGGCTAATATTACGAATCTTCGAATTTGAAACGAATCTTTTAATTTTGAAGGTACTTTACACCAAACCCCATCATATTTACATAATTTCCTCAAAAAGAGCTCCAATTTTCTGTAAATCTATTCCTCGAAGCACAAGATGTTTAAATGTGGCGTACGTTCAATTTTGGGCGAACGATCTGAATTTTCGAAAATTGCGAACAAATACCTATTAACATTGTCGAAAACAAATATTAACGCTAGAGATTTTTGTTTCATGAAATCTCTTTTTAAAAAGAGATATTAAATTAATGTAAATTAAACACTCCACTCTTTCCTAGTAATGATCCACTCTTCACTAGTAATGATTGCTGCTATTGGGTCTAACCGCTTCCACTATTCTTTGGAGGGCTACTGTTTTTTAAAATTTTTTTCCAACAGTATTATCTCAAAAGTACAAAAAACTATATTGTTAATAATAAACATGTTACATGTTTCTGGGGTGTTTACATGATTCTAGAATGCAAAGTTTTGCGTAGAAATCATATTTTCAAACCAAAATTTGCGTGTTTATTGCAGCTCAGCCATTCAAAATATCTATGTAGTTTATTAGACAAAGTATGATTAAAATTGTTTAAACAGCGTTTTTCAAACTTTCGACGTTTCCTTCCCCGATACTCTGTATATCCATGCTTCTTTAAAACCAAAAACAATAATTTGCGTACAGAAAACTAATTAATTAAACCCATGGCAGTATAATTGTTAACATAAGTACTGTCACACATCTTTCGCAGGATAAGGAGTAAAATTTAAAGAAAAATTATAGTTAACATGAATTTTGACAAATTGCGTCTTATTTTCTATGATATTCAAATGGTAACATTATATTACAATATTCAATTGGTTAACAATTTCGTCTAAAGAGTCTTGTTTGATAATTCTCCAATTTCGTATTGTAATAAGATATCTTATGATACTCATGTCGTAAATAACTATTTGACAACTATTATGTTTAGTGTATGTGTCTAGCAGGTTTTGTATTATTCTGAGAAACTGGATCATACGAATCACGTTTACTACGTTATTCACACAGGAGCACATGAATCTCAAAAAAGTATTTAATAATATAATCCTTGCTGATGAATCAACGTTTTATTGATGATTTTAATTTTGAAAATTTTCATTAGTTTAGATGTTTAAATATAGGTATCACATGTAATTACATGTCTGTTAAACACGATAGCATTATATGAAGCAAGAAACATTGTTTTTCGTTTGATCATTCAACTTCATCAATCACTTAAAATTACTTTAATTTTCTCTGCTTATCGGTTTTTTAATCTCAGATCTTCGATGAAGACATGAATCAAATAACATCGTAGATATTTGAGTGTTTTAAAAATAATAACGTGAATAAATGCTTATATTTATTGAATTGGTTTTATAATAACCTGTAAAAACATGGGTTTTCTGTTGGTTTTGGGGATGTTGAAAACATTCAAATAGTAAAGGCAATGTTAAGCTGGTGACCTTTAACATTGTTTATTTGATATTTTTCTTAGGGATAGTTTATAATGGTTAAACGTTTTCAAAAAGTGCACATTATATACCTCGAGTGGCCCGTTTCCGTTTAATAAACCGCTACGTTCTCGCTGTACAGATGGTCGTGCAAAATTCAAGGTTTTGATAGATTCGTAGAATGGCGGCCAACAAACCACCTTCGAACTCTGACGATACTGAAATGTAGTCTGTGTTGGGAAGGTCATATCACTTGACCACCAAGTTCGTTCTATGTATTTTCACTGGGAAATGCTAGTGCATTGATATTTACTAAACTGTAAACAAACGCTAAATCTCTTTGAATTGTTATAACATGTTTTGCTTTCTTTTAGTAATATCAACTTGTTTTACCAAATACGTGAGTTTGTTATATTTTTACACGCTACAATTATTTAATTTTACAAGTATTTATTTTCAAGCATTTAGGAATTCAGAAATTTCATTGAAACGTTCGCCAATCTAAAAACCTTTTAAATGTATATTAAATATATTAATGTTGTTTAAAAATATGTATTAACAATGCGTAGATTTAGCACATAAAGCTCTGATTCGAATATTATACAATGAAATCATCAAATTAACAGTTTTAGAAAGGAATGATAAATTGAATTGAAAATATTAACTTAAAGTTTATATACGTTTATTTAGAAATTTATATACTTGTGTAAATATTGTGATGTGTGATTCTACTCATGTGATCTTTCAAAACCCAAAATTGAATATTTCTGTATTTGAAAACCTTAACACTACCTTCATCCAATCCAGTACAGTTTATAGCAAACAGCTAAGCAATATGTTTCCCTATTTTTAATGGTAATGGTTAAACAAGAGGAACAAATATTTTCTGACTCTCGGTGTTAACAGGGGACTTAAAAAAATTAATAATACAGTTATTCGGTTGCTCAACACCCCTTTGATAGAAAAAAAGAAACAATTGTTTGGGCGTAATGCACCTTGAAAAATATTTTTTTATAATCAATTTCTTTCCTATTTGATAAACATATCGACTTGCAAATTGCAGGACTTAAAAGAGAATATAAAAACCAAATAAAAGTTATGCTCATACTCGCCGTAAAAATACGAATTTAGCATAATTAAATTGGCCACAGAATTTGTTTACAAGCAAGTGTATTTTAAGCGTATGTGGCAGGCAAAAGCGCGGCATTGGAGAACTGTTTTTTCAGTATGCCCATCCCACGCTATTCTGCTAGCGCGAATGAATTAAGCGCAAACAAATGGGATCTACTAAGATGTTAATTTCTTATAAACAATTACATATATCTCGAGAACGAGATATAATAGCACCGAACGGATTCCGGAATTTTGCATCACATTTAAACGCCATTCAGATTAGACAATAAAAAAATTTGCAACAATTGCAAATTTATAAACAATTTCAAATTTTGCAAATCTAAAGTGGGGAGAGTCTCCCGATGTCCCAGAACCAAAAACAGCGAATTAACAATTTTGCAACAATTTATAATTTTATAAACAAATTCGAAATATGCGTTAGAACGGCCGGGAAGGCTCCGCAAATTGTGCCTGAAATGAATATCTCAAAATAGCAGTTTGTCAGGAGTTACAAATCGATTACTAAAAGTTATAATAAATTTTGCTAAAATGATAAATATTTACTGGTCTATAGACAATCATTCTGGACGGAAAACCCCGCTTAGAAATATTTTTTCGTCGTGGCGTACGCGCAGGCAAACTACCTCCTTCGGCAGGGAAATATGACGATATTTCCGTCTCGTACGTAAACGAACTAGCCCCCTCCCCCTGAGACAGCGTTCTTTCTGCCCCTTGGGATGTTGCACCAATCACAGACAACTGTGGTTCTACCTGCTAGTGATTGGTCAACGCGTCCCTCCCCCTGCCCTCCCCCAGGCCGAGGGGTGTCCAAGTTTGTCGGCGCGGTGTGGAAGATAGAATTTTGAACGACATTTTTTCTGAGGGAGAGGGTACCTAAGGGATGTTTGTTCAAGTGGCACTGCCTAAAATCAGAGGCAAATGTCACATGCTACCACGTATGCAATTTCTCACTTTATGGCAAAAAGATAATCATTTTCGGCCTTCTACATGTCCTAGAAGTTTTGTAATATTTAATTCAAGACACATTCAACACGCCCGCGCGCACGCACGCACGCACGCACACGCACACACACACACACACACACACACACACACACACTTCAAAAAACAAAATTAATTTCAATAAGTGAGTAGTGACCAATATCGGATGCGGCGAACGTAAAGACAACGCCCTCCAGTCACCAAGCGTAACGGTGATGGAAGGTCTTGTTCGACCAGAGCCAGATGCCAAAACTTTGTTTCGTTTGTTCAAAATCACCATAACGTTTGTAGGTAGTCTGCTCTGATCGATGATACCCGACGTTTCCCTTATTTGGTGGTTTCCAAGTGAATGCTGGAGTAGTATCGTAAACAACAGGCCTAGGAATAAGCGGTGGTTCCCATCCCACCTGTCTCCCCCTATCTCGACTTCGACTCCGAGGGGCTTCAGGTCCCGTACCTTCCCCCTCATAACTGTCATACGCCTGTGAGGAAGAGATCCAACAGTCTGTGGTCTGAATTAGGCTAATTAATGTAACAGTGATAAATATCAATAATAGTCAATGCACCAATCGCATTCGAGCTTTGTCAATAACACAGGAAAACTCTTTTTAACGATGCAACAACCGTCATGATTCTAAATAGGCCGCATAATACTTCCCAACCCTTGCAAAACATTGTGAGTAAACAAAATTGAACTGTTTGGAAAACGTATTGTAGAAAGTGATTATCTAGAACATTACCGTTGATTAATCACTTTAATTTTACGCTTTTCTAGTGCTGAAAGTATTTTAAATGCATTAGTTTTATTTACTTGGTTTCTCATCACCGCATCTTCTGAAGCCCATGCTGAGTCTACGGGAGACCTCATTCATTCAAATATAGCGGTCATAATTAGTGACATTGCCTCACTTCCGATACTAGCAGCGCAGATACTTTAGTTTTTACATTCCCAGTACCTTTGCTGTTAAACAGATAGTATCGTATATCGATATCATGTCATTATTGGTATCGGAAAACCAGTCTATACCTCATAATATCGAATGTTTGAAATGTTAAAATTGCATGCGCAGTTATTCTTCTCGTTCTCAGACTCGCATAGCTAATCAGCAGCTTTAGAAAACAGAAAATATTCCGCGTTCCTTTTATTTTAACGACTTATCATGTTTATGTCGATTATTTTAAAATATAACCCGTTGTAAGATCTTGAATGAAAATTTCATTTGAAGAAAAAGTAGTTTTTTTCTCATTTGAACCTCCTATAAATAATTAACTAATAAATGTTGGAGATTCAGTTACGTGAATTGTAGAATATCGACGTATAGTACTTTGTGTGTTAACGTATCGTGTACTCTCTGTCGTGGCGATCGATACTAAGGAAGAATCGCAACATCCTTAGCCAAATCATTATACGTCCTTAAACAAAATACTCACCAGCTGCCAGGTAACGACCTTCCTCTGTCCAAAACACGGGCTCCACTCGCGAGCGAACTGCAACAGAAGAAAAGCATAAGGCTGAGCCCCTCGCTGCATAACTCTCCCTCTACAACTCATGCTCTGCTGCTACCTTTCTCGAAAGTATGCAAGTGTATTCTATTCTAAACTGCCAATACAACTCGTTTCCAAAGATCGCAGGTACAAAACAATTAGCTACAGTTGCAACCGGAAGGCAATTCCCCCCGAGAAGCTGATAGTGACGTATGGCATTGCCAGCACAACTCCATTCCATTCCATGTCATTCCATTCCACGCGAGCATGCAAAGGACCCAGGGCGCCTCCGGCTACTGTCGGAGGCCACTACACTGTGGAGCCCTGCCCGCCAACCCCTCTCGCCCGCCCATGCAAGTCGCCCCGAGTGGGCGACGGAGGCGGCGGAGGCGGCGGGCGGCGGCGGTGGAGCCACTCCATGCAGAGGCAGCACTCGTGGTGGCCACGCGGTGGCCACGTGGCGGTCACGTGGTGGCACACGTGCAGTGGCCATGCAGCGCCGCGACGGCGCCCCACTGACCTCGGCGCAGCGGCGGCGGTGGCGGCGGCGGCTGGAGGGGAGGCGTGGCAATCCCCGGCCAGGAAGACGAGGCGGGCGCCCGGGCCGGAGGTGCGGGGGAGGGCGGTTGCCCGGCGGGGAGGTGCCACTCGGAGGTGCGGGTGGAGGGCGAAATCTGCACAAGAAAAATTTTGTTTTTAGTTCGACTGTTCATTTCAGGAACAAAATAAGCCAACCAAACATCTTCGACCATCACAACAGCGCTGCTGCTCGCGTACCAGACTCAAGAAGTGGATTTGAGAGCAATAATTTATGTATTCAATGTTAGCAATAGTAATTATGTTCTGTGACTGTTCACATTGAAAATGAGATTGAGATCGAAGATATTTGGCAATAAAAGCACTTAGACTAACAAAAATGAATACATCAAAGAGTTGTTTTAAATGTAACATAGATTTCTGTGAAAATGAGTAGTCTAAAGATTACAAAATTAGAGCAACAGAATTAAATGCTCCAAAATTTCTGATGACTGAAGAAATGGTGGGCAACACGGTTGACGATGGCCATTCTTTGCCGAAGAAGTATTTTTAAATGGTGCGTTAGATCGCAAAATCTAGGCATAAAAAGTGTAGGTTTTTCATTTCAGGAACAAAAGTAGTCAATGAATGTTCGTAGAAGCTCCCAAATACAAGTACTTTGACCGTCAAATTTTTGTTTCGCGTAAACCTCAATAAGAAGCGCATATGCCACAATGTTTCATCAACTTTATTATTCCAATCGACAAAAAGACGATTAGTCTATTAATATTTTATGTATTCAATTTATCATTTAATTTAATTTTTTAACTTATCTCACGCAATATTAAGTGGACAAAAATAGATACTTAGGGATATACACACCCACCTACAAAATTACAAACATCAGGAATATTTCGGTATTATATAATACTTGTTGGCAAAAGGATCAATAACCAACCAATCGAAGTGAACCGAGAATGTTAGGTTATAAAGTATTACGTTAGATACTCTAGCTCTAGATAGGTCGGTGTGTGAGAAATTATTGTAGGAACCAAAAACTCTAAAAGGATGGATGAGATGTAGGATATGAAAGAGAAAAATTGGAATCTGGCGGTGAACATTGATTGTCCTCTGCAACTTCCACATGGTAAGATCTGTACTAGGACTGGCCAGAGACGAAAAACTACTAACCAGAAGTTCTCTAACTTTTCAGACTCCCTCCCCCCTTGGTGTAACGTACGACCGCGCCCCTCGAAATTAATGGAGATACTTATCGAAATTGAAAATGAAAATGTTTGTTTTCACAAAAATTTATATTTTTGATCAATTGTGACATGTAACAAATTGGTTTATAGATAAAATATCTTAATTTTAAAGTTTGTTACTGCTTTACCATTAAATAAAAAATTGATATTTCAAAATTTCTCCTGCCCCCTTCTAGAGCCACTGCGCCCCACCCATAGTTTGAGAACCTCTGTACTCTACTTGGGTTTCTCTAACGTAGCGGCTGAGAGTAGTATCTCCAAGATGGAATTCGGCACGACTTTTTGAGTCATTCTCTGTCCTGCCGCAAGATGTCGCATGATCGCGACCGCATCAAGCAGAGCTGCAGATAAAGCACATCTAGCGGCAGATCTGAGAATGACTCAAAAAGTGGTGCCGCATTCCATCTTGGAGATACTACCCTCAGCCGCCACGTTAGAGAAACCCAAGTATAACCTAAAAGCTACTACTAATAATAAGAGTTAGCACTGACTGTGGTGCGGCGTGTTGGCGATGCGATGCGGTGCGGTGCGGTGCGGTGCGGCGGCGGGTGCGGGCGCTGCGGGGGCTCTACTTCTTCTTGAAGAGGCCGCCCAGCAGCCCGGGGACGTTGCCGGGGGCGAGCGTGGCGCCGGCGGCGCGCTCCAGCTGCACCACGTTGGCGACGGCGGCGCAGAAGTCGCGGAAGACGCGCAGCTCGTCGCGTCCAAAGGCGGTGCGTGGGGCGAGCTCGACGGCGGCGGTGGAGGCGGGCAGGCGGCGCACGTTGAGCCCGCGCGCGGCGGCCAGCGCGTCCAGGCGGTCGGCGGCCAGGCGCGGCAGGCGCGCGACGGCTGCCAGCTGCAGCCCGCTGCCCAGCGCCGCCGGCCGCGCGCCCAGGTGGCCCAGGCGCGCGTCCCACCGCCAGCGCAGTCCGTCCCGCCCGCCGCCGCCCAGCGCGTCCGCCGCCGTCACCACGCGCGCGTACGCCTCCCCCACCCGCCCGCCGCGCTCCTCCCCGCCGCCCCCGCACGCGCTCACCAGCCGCACGTGCTCGTGCACGTTGAGCCACGCGGCCAGCCGCCCGTCCGCCGACAGCCACACGCCGCGCCCGTGCGGCCAGTGGCGGCCGTTGAGCAGCCCGTCGTAGTGGCCGTTGGCGTCCGACAGCGGCACCAGCAGCCCGGCCAGCGCCAGGCGCGGCCGCACCGCCGACCCGTCCGCCAGCACGTCGGTCAGCGCGTGGTACTCGCCCGCCGCGGCGCCGCCCGCCTCCGCCGCCGCGTCCAGCGCCTCCACCATCTCCCGCTCCACCTGCTCCAGCTGGCCCAGCGTCAGCGCCGCCGGCAGCTGGAAGTCGTCCAGGCAGCGGGACAGCTCGGCGCGGCTCATGCTCACGCACTTGCCCGACGGGTCCACGTCCACCGCGCGCAGCGCGCCCAGCGAGTTGTCGCGGTCGTCGTCGTCGTCGTCGTCGGACGCGTCGCCCCACAGCCGCGAGGGCGGGTGGCGCGCGGGCGGCTCGCCCTCCACGCCGTGCACCGCCATCGCCACCGGCACCAGCAGCTCCCCGAACAGCGCCCACGCGTCGTAGTCGGGCGCCAGCACGCCGCCGTTGCGGTAGATGACCTCCTCGAGCTGGTCGTCGGCCGGCGCGTTGGTGGGCGGCTCGTGCGGCAGGCGCTTGGCCGCCGGCCACAGCACGTCGAGCAGCGTGTGGTCGTGGCGCGTGCGGCGTGCGCGCAGCCGCTCGAACACGGGCCGGCGTAGGTGGCGGCGCAGCAGCGCGCCCGCCGACCGCGAGTAGCCCGCCGGCGGCGCGGGCCCCGTCGACACCACCTCCCAACAGCGCTCCAGCGTCTCCAGCACCTCCGGGTCGCTCTCGGCGCGCCGGCTCGACACCTCGTCCCCGCCCTCCACTGCGCGCCACGCCTTGCGCTTAGCCCCAACACATGTTGAACCCCAAGCCACGCTTGCCCTGGACGCGTTATTAGCCCACGTGACGCTTATTCCGAAGGATTTCGGAAGTCTGAGTCGCGCTTAGTCTCGGTTAACCTCTTAGACCCGCACATACGTTTAGCATCGAGTCAATGTGAGTGTCAGTTATTGCTTAGCCCGAAGATACGTTTCGAGCCAAGTCAGGATTAGAATCAGTTAACGTTTAACCCGGAGAAACGTTTAGCGCCAAGTCATGCCAAGTCTCAATTAACGTTTAGCTCAGAGATTTGCTTAGAGTAAAGTCACGCTTACTCTCATTTATCGCTTAAATTGGATATATGCTTAGCGCCAAGTCTCGTTTAGTCTCGGTTTACACTTATTTCAGAGATATGGTTAGCGCCATGTTACGCTTATTCTCAGTTAATGCTTAGCCTAGAGGTATACTTAGTGCTTAGTCTGAGTTAACTCTTATCTTAGGGATACGTTTGGCGCCATGACATGCTTAGTATTAGTTAACGCTTAGCCCGGAGATATATTTAGCGGAGTGCTATGTCCTCAAGCCGCGCTTAGCTCCCCCCACGCTTAGCGTCGAGTTACACTAAGCCAGGCAAGTCACGCTTAGTTGGACACTACGTTTGGCTTAAAGCCTAACTTAGACTCAAGTCACAATTATCTCTCTGACACTATTTTCTAGAAACTACGTTAAGCTCAAATCGACCGCTAACCCGAAGGCACTTTTGCCCACATTTAACTCAGAGCGACGTTCTGCACGAAACCAAGTTTAGCCTGGACCAACATTTAGTGGCAAGTCAGATTAGTTTCGAAGCCACTTCTATTTCGTAGCCACGTTTAGTTCCTGACCACACTAGGCTTAGCTTAAAGCCATGAGCTGGCCCAAAAAATACTTTTAACCTGAAGAACACTTAACCCGAAGAAAAGTCTGGGACGTAGTCATGTCTCACAAATCTTCAAATAATGATACGTTTTTCATTTTCAAATAAGGATTAGAACAAAATAATTCATGAATAGATTGTCATAAATCAAATGATTATTGGCATCTGCATTCGCTCATGCGTGTCGTACACCATGCAGCGTATTAGATTCCCAAGGGCGTGCTGTATTTATTAAGAAAAACCGGCTAACAATATCCATGCCTTCTGAATAATACATTTTGGTATCGAATGAACATCAACGCTCGTCTTGGAAAAATTGAATTTGCTCTTTGTTTCTCGCTGGTTATCGGTTCTCGTATTATCTACGATACAGGTCGAAGCATTGTTAAAAATGTTTTCAATAATTATTCCTCATATAACCACTTTGATATTGGTATTTTGCAAGTCTTCTCTACTCTCCCTACCGCATGCGTGGAGAATGTTTGTTGTTTTCACTGTTTTATTGATATTTCTCTAAGGAGAGATATTTTCGGTTTATTCATATAGTATCACTTTTATAGAATGTTTTACTTCAATTTATTTTGATTCTGATTACAAATATAGGAATTGCTTGGACGCATTTCGATTAATTTATTGTGTGTTATGGTAACTTGCGTATCAAAATGTCAGCTTGGTGTTCACACTATTGCGTATTACAACCGCACGGCTTAACGATTAATTTTATAATACTAATTTACAGGAGTAGTTACAAGGGCAGAAAGTGTTACATTATAGGTTGAAAGTATTTCAGCTGACGTGACGAGTGAGCTGAGGCTGGAATTTCGAAACTAGTAATGTAATATTTTTCATTCATTTTATCGTACCGAGTTTTATTACATACAATAGATCGCATTTCCCTAATTTTAGTAATAACAATGCTACATGCCTTCACAATGTGATATTATTAAAATAAAATATCGTATTCATCACCAGGGTCCTCTAAACTTTAGATATTCAGAAAACAATCAGTTTGCTGCAGATTTGAATATGGAAAGGACAAAAAGCGAGTTGTTTCCGAAAGCTAAGTTTAATGAATCATGGGAACAATTTAGATCTCATAAATCCGAATAAAAGTTTGTGAAAGAATTCGAATAATTTTTAATTTGAAGAAAATTAAAAAATAATATTTTTTGTTTGCGGAAAAATATAAATAAGGTGCACATAGTTATTTGGTTGTATTCATAGGATACGTATTAGATATATTCAGTTCAACCTACTTCACTTTAACATTATTAAGTTTTTAGGTCGCTTCTAGATCTTCTATAAATGATTCGCTAATCTTTGAAAGTCGTTTAATTGTGTAAATGTTGTTTTATAAAATGGCGATAAAATATGCATTGAGACACTGTCAAAACCGATAACCGAGTGAATGACATTTCATACATCACTCCAAAGCGGATAAATATCAAAAGAAAAAATAAATAGCATTAGAAATTATTTACTCTCGACGCAAATAAGACAATTAACACATACACACATATCAATCGCTTTGTATTAATGTATCCAGTTTTCGCAACTGACCAGTTCTCGCAACTGACAAGTTTTCACGAGAACAGAAGACTTTTAATCTGTGCAAGTGTGTATGATCTTTAACCAAGACAATTAACCCACATTTCTGTGTCTGAGAACACAATTCCGCATTTTCAAGTTACCGAATCCGCAGTTATATTTATCTTTCATAGGATCAACGCAAAAAAAATCTCGCTGAGTTCACGTTAGTGAACGTTACTGATATCTTTCTCATTGAGCCTCCCTATAGAGTTCAGAGAGGGCTACAGATTTTTATGGTTGCCTTCAGTATTAACCGAGAGACCAAACAATGAAAAACACTATTGTACACAGATATTGGCAGTTTATTGATCACAGCACTCATTAATTGACAATAAAACACATCAGGTCAAAGGCAACACTAGGTGACAAAAATGTAAAAGTATTACATAAGATTCAATTACAAAAAGTACTTTGATTCAAAGCAAAGCAACACTATAAATCAACTCATAAATAATTATTATGCCTTATAATATAATATTGTTTTGCAGAATATGCCCAATAATTACATACAATCATTGACGATGTCTCTTATACTATTATTAAATAACACAGCATTGCTTCATGAATATGCCGAAGCTGTATGTATTTTGAAGGTTACTTTATGGCAGAAGCTACATTATATTTTTAATTCTTAGAGTGTAGAATATTTCAGAGAGACTAGTTAATTATTCTTTTTATAGAATAATATTTTTCCTATTCTCTGAAAATTAAAATATTTTAATACTAAGAAGTTGATAAAATAGTTCATGTTTAATAAGGTGCTAATTCTTAATATTTAAAACTTTATTTTCGATTAAAATATTTAAATTTAAACTAATTATTTTTTCTCATTTGTTTGAAATTCTCGTCTGCTGTCTATTTAGCCCACCATTAAATTTGGCCCAATTTTTTTCATTTTCTAAAGAATAATTTACTTTGCCTTCTTATGTAACGAGGTGTTTCATTTGCCTTTCCTGTTTTTGTAGTATGAACCCTTGAATTTGAATGGACTATTTATTTATTGTGTTATTTTAATGGTAAATATATGACTTGATATTAACCATATTGCTTAAAATTTGAAACGCATTTTCTGCGACAAAAAACAACAACAAGCATTTCGAGTAAAATTTGAGTCAACCTCCTAACAACGCATAATTGAAATCTGTATTTCTTGCGTGATGTGTTTAGCTTTATTCCTTGAAACTAGATGTAAAAAAAATGTAATGGTGCAACTACTCAATTTACAATTCTGAAACACACGAACCAGTTTTGCAGTACTTAACATTGAATGCGTACTACGTATTAGGTATTCCAGTAACATTTACTATCGGACACAGACATTACATGGTCCCTTGTATATTTGTCACATGAGAAAATATAAGAATTTTCAAATCATTTTATCAAAACATTTAACAATAAGTTACCATTTGGCAGATTTCCATCGCTGGGTGGACTCATCTGCAGAATGCTATTTGCGAAAATTAAACTCGTTAATGGAAACATTGAAACATCACACTTGGCACACAAAATCACATTAGTTGGAGTATTTCGTGTTGCAATGAAAAAAATCTCATGTTTAGGCCAAAAATATATAATGTGTGTTAGAACTTTGGAAACGAGTTGTACATTTTATTCACCATACATTGCACGTCTAAAGTAAAATATCTTGCACTGAATGTACCGTGTCTCTGTTCACGAAGTATTGGTTCTCAGAGAAGTTTTATTTTCTGTCATGTGTGAACTACGTTGCTTATAACACATGTGGCAACTTGGGAGAAGTAACAATACGAATTGAATTTTAGATCTTTAAAAGAGTTGAAACCGTCACCTCAAGTGAGCAGGCGGCCGAAACACAACACTTAACGAACTAATAGTCCATACTGGAGTAGCAATGCCGTCACAGATAAGCGAGAATCGGGCAAAGTCGGCTTAATATGAAGAGAGGGCTATTTTATGTTTTGTGGGTTGGCTTTTATTTTCATTACTCCTATTTTCTTTCAGATTTAGTTTCATTAAAAATTGTATTAACGAAATATTGTTCACGGTTTTAGATCTTACTTTAAAAATCTTTTTTCTATCAAATAGGAAGCAAATAAACTATCGGTAAATATTACAGTCGATGACTATCGATAAGCATTATGAAACTTCAAGTTACAAAACAGAATGTACGCCCGATTTAACATATTGGGTTTCAAAATAGTCGATAATTTTCTTTGCCACTCACAGTTAATCAACTGCTGGACTTTACTTGAAAACCTTACGTACCTATCGTTCCAAAAGCCAAAGAAGTGCCCCGCCTCCTCCCCTGAAGTCAGTGGAACTCTTTCCGCGCGAATGTGGGTGTGTAGTATGTGTGCGAATGTGTTTGAAGCCTAGGCGACTCTGCGGCTACTACCTTGGTCCCCGAAGGTCTCGTCAGCCAGGCTCTCTGGGGAGCCGTAGTCCGCTAGCAACTTCTTGTGTGACAGGCGGTCGCGGTGCTGCAAGTAGTACTCCGCCGTCCGCCCGCGCTGCAACACATCCGCCGCGAATTACGTCCTGCACGATGCTTGAGAAACAGCTCCTCTATTGGCGGAGAGGATGGGATGATTGTAAACGAATCTCAGAGAGTGTTATTTATTTGAAACCGATTTGAAGCAAGAGTTCGGGATCTAGTTCACAAGTGGCAAGAATACTGCGGCTCGAAGCTAAGAGCATAGCATTCCTGCTTGCCACTATGTGATGACATCTTGGAGAAAGGAGGTATATGTGACAATTGCGTAGTCCACGGGGTAGCACTCAGGATGAACACCACGTTACGAAGGTAGGTAAAGAAATATCTCACCTGACCTTTTTTACTGGGAGAGTACATGTGCAGATGCACAGAGAAAGTGTGAGAATCACTTTATCCGTTAGATACTGCCAAAAATGAGCAACACTTTACAAAGATAGGAAAATAAATATCAGACTGGACGGTCTTGGATATGTGAGAGCACATATCTAACCGTACAGAGAAAGAATGATGAGTCCAGTTATGTGTAGGGTACTCCCCAGAATGAAAAGCACGTTACGAAGGTAGCAAAATGAATGTCAGACCTGACGCTCTTGAATTCGAGAGAACCCCTGCGCAAACGCACGAAAAAAGTGTGAGAATCACATTATTTGTAGGGCACCGCCCACAATGAGGAGTAGAATGACCATCAGACAGGACCTTCTTGGAGCAAAACAGAGCACGAATGAAGTGTGAGAATCACATTATTTGTAGGGCACAGCCCACAATGAGGAGCAGAATTACCATCAGACAGGACATTCTCGGAGCAAAACAGCGCTCGAAGAAAGTGTCAGAATCACATTATTTGTAGAGCCCCGCCCACAATGAGCAGCAAAATGACCATCAGACAGGATCTTCTCGGAACAAAGCAGGCATCGGAGACTCACGTTGTCCTTGAGCGTGGGGTTGGCGCCGAGGTTGAGCAGCACGTTGTAGAGGTGGCCGTTGTCGTTGAGCGCGGCGGCGTAGTGCAGCGGCGTGCGGTCGTCGGCGTCGCCCACGTTGAGCGTCTCCGGGAAGCGGCCGCCCAGGTAGCGCGCCACGTCCACGCGCGCGTGCAGCACGGCCGCGTGCAGGGGCGTGCACAGCAGGGCGCTGGACGGATCGCGCGCCACCGCGAAGCGACGGCGGTCCAGCGCCGCCTGCAGCGCGCGCAGCTGCCCGTCGCGCGCCGCCGCGTGCACCGCGCCGATCTTGGCCTGCGCACGCGCACGCGCGAGTGCCGACGTTCTCGTAGTGCGCAATGCTCAGGTTGGTTGGTTGGTTAGTGATAAATGCCACACGAATGCCGGGGCAATACTCTAACAAACGCGGGCCACGGACCGCGGGCCACGGACCACGGGCCACGAGCCACGGACCACGGGCCACGGAACGCGGGCCACGGAACGCGGGCCACGGACCGCGGGCGGATCTTTCATTCCCATTCCTTGTACTATCATCACCCCTTACTTACACACTTTCTTGCATTACACTATCACACATGTCGAGAGACAGTCGCGCGCCGCCGCATGCACCTCCCTGATCTTGGCCTGCGCACGCGCGGACGTTCTCGTAGTGCCCAACGCTCAGGGTGGTTGGTTGATTAGTGATTCCGGGCGCGTTAACTGCTACGTTCATTAGTTCCGTAACGGTAATGTACGTTTTTTCCTCGGTAAGTGGCAGTGATCTTCCCCTGCTGAATGGTGAGATCCAGCGCCGACCTACCTGTCGGCTGGCAGGGTTTTCCCTAACCAGATTTCTCCCGCCGGAGGGGCACTACCCCAGCTGGGACAAGCACTAAGCTTTCGACTGGTCTCCCGTCATGTGTTGTAGTGTAGTGCATGTAAGTGTAAGTGTGTGTAAGCAAAGGTAAGGATAGGACAAGGAGATCGCGCGCGGTCAGTGGCCTGTTTGTTAGGGAATTGATCCGGCACTCGCCTGGTGTTGATCGGAGAAACCACGAAAAACTACCGATCAAAGCAGCACTTGAGCATATTTTGCATAATAAGATCTAATTATTGCAGTTCTAACAGTAATTAAAACTTTTAGAGGGGCCGCTAGAATTCTCCAGACAGAGGATGAATTCGACATAGCTGTCTAGTTAGTGTCGAAAATCCTGCCACCGTCAGAAATCGAACCACAGGACCTCCCGGTCAGAGGCAGAGTTGATACCCTAAGCCAACTTAGCCGGTATATTTTGTATTCGTCCTCCTTTTATACATATATTTAATCTAAGCTACTAAAACGTTCAGTTTCTCAACAATATAATAAACGATATCAACGATAAATTCCAATATTTTCAGGAGAGAGATTATCGGTGGCCAACGGAAAGTGCAGACTGTTCCGATGAGGTACACGAAGCGACAAAATGTGACGAAATCTAAATTACACAAAATACTTTCTATTCATTCTTCGCTCACTATTCATTGCAAAATTAATGTACTAGTATGTACGTATGGAAAGTGACTCACCAAGTAGGAGGGCACGTTGGCGAGGAAGGCCTGCGTCTCGGGGTCGTCGGCGGTGAGGCCGACGAGGCGGTGGCCCTGGCCGGCCAGCACCAGCCCCGCCAGCTTCTCCAGGTCGCCCTCGGCCACCAGCGCCCGCGCCTCCGCGTCGCCCTCGGGCGACCCGCCCTCGCCCTCGTCGCGCTCCCACCGCTCCGCCCCCGCCTCCACCGCCGCCGCCTCCGCCGCCAGCGCCGCCGCCGCCGCCTCCGCCGCTGCCGCCGCCTCCGCGTCCGCCGCCGCCTCCTGCGCTCCCGCGCACGCGCGCCGCGGTCAGCTACGTTCCTTCGAGACGGAAGAGCTCGCGGGCGGAGATGGGAGAATGTTGGGAAGGTTGCGGTCCTCATACTGAGACCTTCTTCAGGACTGAATCAAATAATTTGGCTTTGCATTTAACTCTGAAGAACGCTTCATTTGAATGAAAACATTTATCCTTGAGGAAGGCTTCATATGAACGGAAACATTCATCCCTGAAGAAGGCTTCATTTCAATGGAAAGATTATCCATGAACAAGGCTTGATTTGAATGGAAACCCGAAGAAGAATGCAAGGCTAATGAATTTGAGTGCAAGCAGTTTGCCCTGAATAAGGCTTCTTTTTTGATTCAAGAATTTTGGCAAGAAAGTCTGTTTTCAATGGAATCATGTAGTACTGAAGAAGTCAGCATATGAATGCAAGCATATAGCTCTGAGAAAGGTTGCAGTGTGATCACAGAAAATATTTTAATTCAATCCCTTTTTTCTTTCCTTTTTGAAGGCGCTCCATCCCAGTCGGAGCGTTGTCCAGACATTTGCGTACTCGCAGTGCAGCCGAGGTTTAGAAGGCAATTAAAATCAGAGTCAAGACCATTTTGATGCATCGTTCACCATAAGGATTTCAACAAAAGGTGCCGGTCGTCTTTATCATTTCTCAAAACGTTAGTCCTGAATCCGAACCATTGGGTTTGTATATACCAACTTGAGTTTCAAAGTTTACACGAAGGAAAGGTAAATTATAAAATAATTTCTTTCTTTGTAATTTTTACAAACAAATATCGAAGTTCAGATCTGAACTCGATTCGGTGGAATATTCAGAGCACAATCTGGGAACGCTGTGAATCGTAATATAGAGTTTTTTATGATGTGTTTTGAAACATGTCACCAATGATCTAAATAATCCATAATTTCGAGAACAGTATATTGCGGAAGTGAGGGTAGCTTTCTTTAATTCATCACCAATAGCAGATATTTTGTAAATAAGTCAAACATGACAATAATTGTTCTAGATATAATGAGTAAAATAAAGTTTACGAATAAAAATGTGTTAGTCTACAGGTCAGAAGAACTTTCAATTTAGGTGTTTCAGAGAGAAATGCCCAAAATTAGGTAACAGGTAGAGCGGCCAAGAGATTCAGTCATCATCACTGAGTCCTGGGTCTAAGAGGCGATAGATTAACATCGCGTTTGTCCCACTAAGGGTCTGCATACGAACACAACCCAGTATTATGGATGGCTATTATTTCAGGCCGAGAGGGTTGGGGCGGAGATGAAGAACAAAATGATTGGAGTGGGAATTGCGAAAGAGAATAAGGGCACAGTGGTACTCGAAATAAATAATTTCAGCCTCACACTTAATCATTCTTCATAAGAATAATGTTAAAATAAATAAAACTTTACTCGACCAGTGCATTTGCGCACTTTCTTATGAAACACCTTGTATAATGCCAACGTGGTGGAAGTGGAATTAGTAAATTCATGAAAACTAATAATGTCAATAAACAAAAAGAAGGCGAAGAAGATGATGAAAAGCTAAAAAAAACCATACTTGATTTTCCGAATACTTCAGGTCTAGTGAAGCTGAAGCATTCTGGCATGGATTTAGGAATAAATAGAGATATCACATTCTATTCCAACCAAGTGAAAACGTCTTCATCCTTTACTCGACTTTGAATCATTATCATGAAAAATCTCCAACACGAAATTTGTTAGTATGCATGTATGAATGACTAGGTATTCAAAATCAACAACCGATGATGGAATATAAACCAAGGAAAGTAGTGAAAAAGTTGAACCCATATGTTTGTTCAATTGACAGAGATGTGGCAAACAATACATTTTTGAGCAACAGTTTATATTGTCTTCAAAAGATAATTTGCTGAATTTACCTCATGATATATTACATTATTGCTTCTGAAAAGCAGGTTCAACGGAGTTTTTGTTTCGTGTCAGATGTTGAGCTATGTTTGAAATATGTAGTGTATACTAATTATTGTGTCAGCAGTAGGAGTGACCATGGCCAGAAGATAATGTGGTATAACAAAAGTTCAATGCGGGGAAATTTCAACGAGAGGTTAACACAGAAGTATATGCGCAAACATCAAATCAGGACTGACGGAATGACCAGCAGACGAGGCGCTTTGTGTCTCAGCAGTAGCTGAATAAGGGATTTGAAGGAGTGGGTAAAGAAATACCAAAGGTGATCGTATGCACATACAGGGAGATTGGGAAAGGCTGGAGAAGGCCTTACTTCAGCGAGGCGCAGCTTCTCCTCTTCCAGAAGTCTTTCCTCTTCCTCCAGCCTTAGTCTCTCAGCCTCTTCCTCCTCCAGCCGCAGTCTCTCCGCCTCCTCTTCCTCCAACCGCAATCGTTCGGCTTCTTCTTCCTCCAGCCGTAATCTCTCAGCCTCCTCTTCCTCCAGTCTCAACCGCTCCGCTTCCTCCTCCTCCAGTCTCAACCGCTCCGCTTCCTCCTCCTCCAGTTTCAGCCGCTCCGCTTCCTCTTCTTCCAGCCGCAACCGCTCCGCCTCTTCCTCCTCCAGCCGCAGTCGCTCCGCCTCCTCTTCCTCCCGCTGGAGACGCAGGGCCTCCTCTTCCTCCAGCCGCAGCCGCTCCTCCAGCTCCTCGGCCTCCAGCGCGCGCTGCCGCTCCGCCTCGTCGTCGTGGTCGCCCTCCTCGCCCACGCCCTCGTCCACCTCCTCGTCCGCCGGCTCCTCCTCCGCCTCCAGCACCGCCATCTTGGCCGCGCCGCCCGCCGCCGCCGCCCCGGCCGCCACTGCCGCCGCCGCCCCGCCCTGCGGAAGCACACAGCCTTGGCGGACGGTGTCGCAGCGGGACCGGTCAGCGGTTGCACGGCCCCTGCACTTGCATACCTTGCACGCGATGGGGATACAAGAACCACCTCACAAGAGCTAACACATGTTCGGGATACGGAACAGTTCTACGCGATTGGGTGTGGCATTCTTGTGTTTCAACGTCCACAGACTATCAATTTTACTTAAATTAGGTTAAGCGTTTTTATTTCCCATTTCAACGGTAGTCTGACAACGTCCCCACCCTGGAACCTCCGCTGCTTGCCTTTTTACATACTCACTACACCCACCTCCAGGCCCATCCGTTGTTTGCCTTTGTCCGGGTGAGGGACGTTTTCGTTTGAATGAGAGTATAAGAACGCGAAGGGGTTTCAAGATCGGCCTCGAAGACACCTTAAACTTGTTTGATCTCACTATGCTCACCTACTGGCCTTTCCGTTGCTTACCTTTGTTCGAGTGATGGACGCTTTTGCTTGGATAAGGGGTACAAGAATGCGATGGGGATACAAAAACGACCTAGGCCTAAACTCGTTCGACATACGGACAGTTCTGCGCGTATGAGGTTGGGGGTCTTGAGTTTCAGCGTCCCCGATGGAGCTCCCAGGCAACCAGATTTACTTGAATTAGATTACGCGTTTTGTGTTCACATTTCATACATCGCTCCGCTGCATACCCCTTCCTAAGCTCACTACGCTATACTATTCATATTCACTACCCGAGGCCTAACCGTTGCTTGACACTGACCGGGTGTGACACGCTTTTGCTTGGATGAGGGGGCCACACTTTCTATCATGCAGAAGACCAGTTTTGGAATGCGCACAGACACTCCTGATAATGGGAAACATGAATCTTCATCCTGAAAAAAATGGGATTCAATAGATTCCGACAGTTCTGTCCGAGGAGTTTTGCTACAGGCCCTCTTGTTTGCCTTGTGGGGTCAACATGACATGTAAAACTGACAGGTTCCCTTACGTGGCCGACAATCCTTAGAAATAACAATACACACTTGACTCTAAACGACGTTTGCCGAATTCATTCAGGAAACAAATTCATCTAACCCTACGTTTGGTTTGAGAAAATAAGATCTTGCTTGCCAGCTTTTTCAGTTAATTAAAAAAGTCTTGGGGTGTAATTACTTCTTGAACACTTTTCACGTACGTAAATAAATAGTTGAAGTGACCTCCTCCAATCTGAATCCCTTCGCACGGAGTGACAACACAAGAAACTAGTCCTGTTACAGCAGCACATTTATTCACCTATTATCTGTGTCGCGTAATATTAGAGCCAACAGTATTGAAATTTGCTCACATATGTATTACAATATTTTTTAAATGATTCAAAATGTCACAATTTATTAACAAAATGGGACATCTCGTCTATTAATTTGCAAACCTCATCAGTAATTTTTAAAAATATACAGGAGAAAACAACCTAACCCTATTTCAAATATTAGTATCACTAAAAACTATATTTTCACTAAACATCAACAACATTAGATGCACATAAATTACGTTACAATAGAAGTGATTCATAAGAGTTACGTTACGACACAAGTAACACTTTGCGCAAGATGTTGCAATATTACATTACGTAAGAGTTACTAATAACCCGAGAAAGAATGTGACGTTTCATCAAGTATTTCAAAACATGAATAATTTTTGTGTAATTTTGAGTGAAATAGTGGTATTTTAAAATAATTGGTAAACAATATTTTCATAAAAATTTGTTATAATTTTTAATTTTTGTTCGTTGAATGAAAATATCTATATCTGCAAAATAATGATGTTGAAACCAAAATAGAAAATACATTAAGTTTCTGATACGGAAGAAGTGTTTTCAGAAGTCTGTGTCTCTGTGGAACAACTCTAGCTAACTAAACTCTACACAGGATTTTCTTCAAAATTCACCGAAAGATCGGGCTCCGCTCGAGTCACTGCGAATTTTAAATTCATCTTCTAATTCTTGGGGTATTTTCCTTTATGCCGCAAGGGCATTTTCAAAATTTCACCCCAAAATTCCTTTCTCAAATAGTTTGCTTCAATATATACGACACTTTTAAATGCGGTATTGTTCTTAACTTCATAAAAATCTCTGAAAATTTGAAAATTGCAATACTTTACGAATTTTCTTCTATCTTACACCTTAAGTATTGAAACTGGAGACTTTTTGTAAATGCAATTTCGACTTTCTTCCGAATTTCCACTTGATGGACTTCAGATTTTCCGCTTGGTCTTTTTTCAGGTCCAGTACTGTATGAGATTTATTTCAGCCCCCATTATTTGAACTTCTTTCAGATCATTCAAATGCTCTCCGTTCTTCTCATCATTCACTTCATCAAGATCATTCAGATCATCCACTGATTGATTTTCATCAGATCAACTCCTCAAGCGCCTTACTTCAGATTATCCAATTGGTCGATTTTAGATCATGACTTATCTACTTCAGATCACCTGATTGATCGAGCTTCTGAACATAATCCAATTGTTCGACATTAATTAGGTAGTCCAATTGATCGATTTTATCTAGATTACAAAGTGATCGACTTTTTTCAGTTCAGCTATTTTATATTTTTAGATCAATTAATTTGTCGGCTTTTATAGATCAAATATTTGGTCGACTGCAAATCATCTACTTGATCGGGTTTAATGCGTCCAGTAGATCGGTTTCACTTCAACCACTTGAGCGATCAACCAGTACAAATTCTTTCTGATCGTTCGTTTGTTCAACTTCATCAAAACATCTATTTCATCGACTTTATTGAAAGCATTTTCTTGGACGAATTTTGAGATCATACACAGATCATTTATTTGATTGTCTTTGAATGATCGAGTACTTGATCAAGTTTCTTCTGATCAGCCACTTGATCGATTTTATTTAGGGCAAACATTTGAAAGATTTTTTTAAATATCAATACACCCAGATCAATACTAGAACCAGAAACTGATCGACTTCTTTTAGATCAACTACAATGATTTCTTTATTCAGATAACTACCTAGTAATAGTCAAATTAATAAATTGATTACCAATCGACCACTTGATACACTTTGGATTACCGATTTTTTTAATTTTAGACTATTCGTTTCATCGACTTTACGTAGTTTACGTTAAATAGTTCTTTCAGATCAATCATTTGATGGATTTTGTACAGACTGTTTGACTTAGTGGACTTACTTCAGATCATCCAATGTTCGATTTTTTCAGATGGTTTTCGGCGTGTATTAGATCAACTTTTTGATCGACGAGTTTTAGTTCAACCATGTGCTTGATATGACAGACCTGTGATCATTCGCTTGATAGACCTGTGCTCATTTGCTTGGTTGACATTAGAGCATATACTTTATCGATAATTAACATTGATCATTAACGTATTCAACTTTCTTCAAAGCAATCATTGATCGACTTTCTTCTTATTCTCCGTTTGATCGTCTTTCCTCAGATCATCCACTTGATCAACTTTCTCCTAATCAATCACTTATCTACTTGCTTCAAATTATTCTGTTGACCCACTATCTTTTGATCAACCATTTGATCGAGTTTTTAGATCCACCGGTGTACATTAACAATTTTAGATCAGCTACTTCCGACTTCGCTACTTCGACCTTTCAGCTTCTTCGCCTTTCAGCTTCAGCGACTTCGATCAGCTACTTCGACCTTTTTTAAATTGGCCATTGAAATAACTTCAGGTTATTCGGACGACTCAATTCTATTCATCCGCATGATTGACGTCAGTTCATCTACTTGCCCGACTTAAGATTTCCCACTTGCTCAATTTTGATCAGAACATCCATGTGACCGATGGGCAATTACGGATAATATGTTGAAAATCTCCTAAGGGCTTCAATTTAAATTATTTTCAGCAGGGCCTCGAGTTTGACGTAAAAAGTTGAAGTTGAAGTAAAAAGAATCCATCCTAGTCATTACGTGATCTTGGACCCAATATTTGCGCCGGTCACACTGATCTAACTATAAATGTACGGTATCGTTCTAAAATTGCGCTTTCTTCTCTCTTTATAAGTTGTCCATCATCCAAGATTTACTGTTTAATTTTGATACCCACTAAATAACAAGGTACTGATACCAAGAGAGATATAGCAATATTGTACATGACCTATGTAATTCGTGGGTGATTCAAATAATTTCTTCGTAGCATGATTACTACAATATTCCTTTCGAGTATTACATTCGGAAAATCTAATATTGTTGAACTCTATACTTCAAGACTTGATTCCGTTGTTTGCCTACCAGAAAACAGTATCTTATTAAAACTGATTCTTCTGAGACATAAACATGCTGAGCCACGGAAACCTCAATCAGATTGACAAGAATTTCTCTGACACCCAATGACTATTTGATTGAATGTTAATATAACAGGCTGATAAAATAATCACGCATTTTGTATAGTTTTATCGATTGTGTCGATTTAAGGAACTTATCAGTATTGTCCTTGCATATGCTGAAAGAATATTTATAAAATTAATTATGAAAGCAGTTCAAAAACTATGACTCTTAATCTAGAAAAAGTTATGCATTTGTTAAGTTTTTTACTAACATGGAATTTTTAAATAAAGTAGGTTCTTCTGTTTCATAGAGTGTTTGAAATTAATTAAGTATTCATTAGTTTTTAATTATATATGATAAAAAGCAATTAATTTTACTTATATTTGCATTAGTAAAATAATAAATTATTATTGAACTTTAATAAAATTTCAGTTTTCTTCAATACTGCTTGTATACCAAAACTGCGTTAAATTACTCAGAAGAGGAACGTGTGAGAATAGCCTTAAAGATATTCTGCTATTTTACATTGCAATGGTCTCATTCTATTCAATACTGAAGATGCAGAAATTCATAAAGGATTAAAGTATTAAATAATATTTGTTTAGGAAAAGCATTGTACTCGTACAAGCCCCCTAACATGAAGGTTTCCTATTAGCAAATGCAAGAGTATACCGACATGCGCGTCATGATCCTGCACTGTGACCTTGTCTGAAATTGCGCGGCAACTGAAACATTATCAAGATTTTGTTATCACGATTAACCAACAGCTCCCCAACGTTCATTTTTTTTAATGATTTTTCACTATGGATAAGCTTTTACTCCAATAAATCATATTGCATCAATGCTTACATTACTCACCTTAGGTTCTGTAATAATAGTAATAATAATAATAATAATAATAATAATAATAATAATAATAATAATAATAATTGCATATTTATTTTTTTTCGATGACACAACACGTAGTATACAATACAACAAATACAACAAATTCGAACATTACTACTGATTTATTTCCCAACTTGTATGTGATTTACAATTGTATCCAGCTAGTCTTATTGTTATTCAAATAGAATGTTTATGTAGAAATATTTCTTGTACCCGTGCGAACACCCCGCAATTCTTAAATAATTGTTTTAAAAGTAAATGTATCTTCGTTCTGAAATCCAAAGTCGACCGATTCCGACTACCCGTACTTCGAAGTTGTTTATTGATATCGTGTCTTATTTCATACAAACCCGTTTCCTTAGCATTCAAAACTTTATCGTTTTATATAGAGAGATTCAGTTCGTGCATAAGTATCACTACGTACATAGCTCATCTCTACAAGTGCATCTTCAACAGCTTCCATAAGCATGCATTTAGTATATCGGTGACGTACCGTTCTATTACGATGAAATAAGTACAAGCCTTTTTATTTTGTAGTTATCATGCAGTAGAAAGTTTTAGTTACTTTTCAGCAACGTCTACCGTTTACTTGCTGTGCTTTAATAAAATGCTTGCTGTTTTCTGGTATTGTGTGATTGCAAAACAGATTTTGATTGTATTGTTCGTAACTGAAAAGATAAAAGATAAAACGAATCAAAACCTTAGAAATTAAATTACGAATCCTTCAAAAACTCTTGTCATTAGTTTAATGAACAATAATATGTATATGTATATAATATGTATATGCGGCGGCGGCGATGATGTAACGGTTAGCGTATCGAACTGTTATACCCAAGTTTACGGGTTCGAAGCCATGGATTTTTAAGGGTGAAAAAATCCTTCGTACGCCTTCCTTCGGAGGGGAAGTAAAGCCGGCTGTCCCATGTTAGTAGATTTACTGCAAGTAAAAGATCCTCAAGCCTAAATGATGCCTCTGAGCTACATTCAAATCGCCTGTTTTGTCGCCCAAGTAATACCTTCTTTCTCCCATGGTTGGTGAAAGGAGCGTAGCGGAATTTGCGTGGTCAGACGGAAGAGCAGGCCTCATGGCCTGAGTCTCGCCACGTAAAATTAGGCACATTCAGTTTAGTTCAGTATGTATTCTATTCCGCTCTTTAATTTCAAATAAGATAAATGTAAAGTTATTTCAGAAAAGAAACTACAGTTTTCAAAGAAATCTGTAAATGACACTAGGCAATATATGATAACGCATTCAGTATTAGGTAAATTATATCATCGCTTCAAATGTACTGAGGCTCCTTAAGGAGCAGCGTATTCAAAACAAATATTCTACACCCTTTCCCAAAAAAATTTATCCAATAAGTTCTCCATAATATGGATTATTTCATCAAACATTTCCAATGGGGTAACATTTGAATGTATGCTTGTTCATTATTCACAAAGTATTACGTAAGTAGTAAATGACCTAATTGGATGCATAGATTTCAACAAGAGTTAATAACCGTTAAACGTATCTAATTGCATTTACAATGATATGAAATACAGTCAAACATTTTCAACGGTACTTGTAAGTTGTTGTTGTTTTCTTGTGTTGATGATAATGAATATAATGGATCAGAAAGAAAGTCCATTCTGAGAACTTAAAACGCTGAATACTTTATAAAGAACATATGAATAGTACTCCCCTTTCAATTATCCAAACACAAAGTTGATTCATAATGGACCAGCACATTTAGGAATATATATCCTCTATTTAATAATCGAACTCTGAAGATATCACAAATATAATTTCAGGAACCCCTCCAAACACGATCTCAAAAGTCGGCATCTCTCATTCAATTAAAATTTGGCTTCGTGTTTAAGAATCAAGCGATAGAATAATTTCGCCGACATATTCTCACAGCAAACTCTGTTAGGTGTTTGTTTGGAACATAATTCGTAAACCAATTGCCTATGGATAAGTTTTTTCTCTGAGAGGACCTGTTTACAAGAAACTAGCAAATACCAACCTTTTCCGTATGGGGATTTTGTGACTATAACCGCGTGGCTTCACAATGTGACGCACTCTAGGGCATAGGGGATGGACTCTGTGAGGACGAGCCATAGTTCCTTTCCCCATGCTTGTTGACATGCCTTTTCTACAGTTTTCTGTCTCGACGTCCTTCTTCATACTTTCTCCCCTGTGCACGGGTATCCATGGGTTTCGCGAGTGAAAGAAACGTTTCGAGTGGTTCAGGTATGCAAGTACAGGGCTCCCTCGTGCACGCGTGGTGCACTCGTGAGATGGCGTGCGGCGTGCGGCCTGTGGCGTGACAGTCACAGACTCCATCGATCCAAGTCGGGAGGGGGTGGGGCGGCATGCTCGAGAAGTGTCGTGGGGTCGGGTTGACGGGCGCTGACGGGGTTCGAGTGCAAGGTGAAGGTAGGGACGGTCGTTTCACAGAGCGCCAACATTCACAAACCTTTTACATAGCTCACTCGACGATAACAAGTGACTCAGCGTGGTAGGAAGACGTGTGATACACAAGCGAACGACAAATAACACTGCAGAGCCGTAGACAACTGTTGTTCATTCATCCTCTGTAACTTCATGATTTACGTTTCAATTTTGGCAAAGTTAGTTCCAATACGTCGATGATAAGAGTTCTTCGGTAATAGTTGCACACGAATCGTCTACGGCTTCACATCACCATTTTACACACTGAATTTACACTCTCACACTGAACATTCTCTTCACACAACATTTAATAGCCTTCTTACAACATCAATAATGCGACATCAACTAGTGACTGTACAGCAATATGTGATACACTGATGCACAGTTCTGGAAACCAGTGCTGACGTACGTTGATGATTCGTGGAACAATTAGGACAAGGATAGATTCGAACAACCTTGTGTATGACATTTTCGGGTTAAAGACATGGATCAATATAGTACCTTCATGAAGTAGGCCGTTAACTCCTCTGTACTTCAAAATTAAATTGAATATAGTATATTTTCTTTATAAACGTAAAAACGTTGGGAATATTAAAAAATAAAATAGTTTTTAAATTAAATAAATAAATTTGTCTCACACAAGTAGTGTATGCTCAACTTCTTATAATATGAAACCGAATTTATTATTTATACCAATTTCAGTCCATACTTTATACACAAATTTGTTATAATATTTTAATGAAACTTAACTACCTAAATAAATGTTGAAGGAGAGATCATATCAAATGTTGAAGGAGAGATCAAACTACGGAAATAGCAATACGTTTCTCACTACCACTTCATCTAAACCGAATTTTTAAACTTCGTGACTCGTAAGTTGAAAAGATTGCTAGAGCATTCTCAACATTGTCATTGATTCAGGACTGCAAGATGTGTTCAGTGTTGTCACGGTTAACACAACACGAGAAATAAAGAACATCAAATTCTGGAATCATTTATACTTCTGTGAATATGGTTGCTAGGTGTACCTGACAGTTTCCTATCACAATACAGCATTCTCATTCAACATCAACAGAAAAGCAAGTGCAATTAGAACCTAATTTTATTTGGTTCTTTCAATTTTAAAAATCCATTCTGAATATTATTGTGATCACAAGCCGAACAATGTAAGTCATAGCACATCGCAGAACATACAAGAAGTGTGAAGCGTGGGAATGTGACAGTGCAAGGATTCGGGTGCACACTTTATAAACATTGTAGAAATGACGTGAAATTGTAGATACTTACCTCTCACACTCGTTCGTACGTGAAATGAAGAATATGTTTGGAACGGTGAAATTCAGAAAACAAAAGTGTGTGGCTAATGTATTTAATTTAAACATTGTGATTATTTCTCTTCTAATTCAATTATATATTCATATATATATATATATATATATATATATATATATATATATATATATATATATACCTACGTTGGCTCACTTCCTGAACGTTCTCAATATTTATGTAATTTTTTTGTTTAAAAAATTGTTTTGAGATCAAAAATATTGTTGACATAAGTATGTTTAGTTCAACTGTATGTTTACATATATCAATGTAAAAGTTGAGAGAAAACTTTTCTTAGTTTTTACTTAATGTCTCGACACAAACTCATCTTGTTTTTAAATCATAGATCCAGAAAGAACTTGCAATATTTCTTTCTGGCTCTTATGTATACACAAAATCAATTATTAAATGTAGCCATATTTTACTAATGATTAATTCCATTACAACGAAATTAACACTATTCATACATTAATTTTTTGTACTCAATATGGAATCTAAGTAGATGTAATAAAATATGGAACAGAAAAGATTTTGCTTGAGATTTAAACTCAGGAATTGACCTTAGAAGTTTAATTTATGAGAGAATGTACCTCTTTCTTTTATCCTTGAACATAAATTCTCCCGTTTTTACACTATTTCGCTGGATTTTGAGTAATTCTATAGATGATAAAGGTCCTCGATTGCTACTGATACTAACGAGTATAATGTTCATAATAAATTTGTCTGGCGCCGCAGTTGGGCTAAAATAAAGGAAAATGATTTTAATGAAATTTTCTTGTTATTTGTTGAACATTCGCCTTTCGGGTGGTATGAAGTTCGTCTTCACTGTTGTGTTAATAAAGTGGCAATGCAACTGGAATTCCTGGCAGCAAAAATGAGCTAATACGATAGTGATACGTTCCCCTTTTACCCCTCCGGGTTTGGTCCCGCGCTTAATGAAAAAACATTTTCCTTCACAAGTTTAATAAAACCATGCATATTCAAGTTCATAAGCGTAGATGATCCCGCAACCCTTCCGAAACCCATGTCTGGATGGTATTCAAGAAGTGACCTTTTTCGTTCGTGGCGGTTTTACTCGAGAGATTGTGGCGAGAGACGCTTGTTAATTGATTAATTCTTTCGCTTTCCGAGACGCCAGCTGTTTTGGTCTTTAGTACCGCAAGTGTAGTACATGATTGGCACGGCAGGTGTTCTTCCCCTGCTGGGTGGCTAACAAGCTAGTGTCGAAAACCCACCGTCGGGACAAAAGACCCTGCGATCTACCAGGTCACAGATACATCAGTGACATCAAATAATGCCTAAGTCACTTCAGTCGTTGACAGACGCTTGTTTTTCCCCCGATGATTAAAACGGTACAACTGTTTAAGATCATGTGCAATATTTAGGATTCCGCAAACAGGCGTTCAGGTTACGGTCAACCCCGAGCATATCGTGAAGAAACAAGTTCCGTTCGTGAGAGTGGTGCGGCGTTGACTCGCAAGATGCAACTGACGGCGAAACCCTAGCTTGAGTGCAGGAGCGTGTGTGGGAGAGCGCGTGGAAAGGTGGGGGAGGGGACTCACCGCGAGCACGGGCGCGCCGAAGCCCAGGCCGGCTGCGCCCAGGGCGGCGAAGTCGGCGTCGGAGGCCGACAGCAGGCGCCAGTCCCACGCGGGCGGGAAGATGGCGGCGGTGCGCGGCGCGTCCGGCACCACGCGCAGCAGCGCCGCGTCCAGCGCGCGCGCGTTGCCCGCCTGCAGGTAGTGCGCCGCCTCGTGGCCCGCCTGCGCACCGCCCGCGCCACGAACGGATTACATACAAAAATAGTCAAATTGTTGGTTATTTAGTGATTGCGGGAGCGTCAACGGCTTAGGTCATTAGTCCCGTAAGCGTAGTACATGTTTCTCTCTGGGATTTTTGTTGGTTGGTTGGGTAGTGATTCCGAGCGTATCAACAGCTTAGGTCATTAGTCCCGTAAGCGTTGTGCATATTTTTCCCCGGGATTTTTTGTTGGTTGGTTGGGTAGTGATTCCGGGCGCGTCAAGAGCTTAGGTCATTATTCCTGTAAGTGTAGGGCATGTTTTCCTCGGGAGATGGCGGTTATCTTCCCCCGCTGAATGGCGAGATCCGGCGCCGACCTACCGTCGGATAGCGGGGTTTCCCCCTAACCAGGACTCTCCCACAAGCGGGGCACCGTCCCAGCCGGGCAAGGTCTAAGCTCCCAACCGGTCTCCCGGAAAATTTGGTAGTGTAGACCATGTTATTGTAAGTGTGTGTGTGTGTGTGTGTAAGGGGAGAGGATAGGACAAGGAAGAGGAAGGAAAGATCGCGCGATCCGTGGTCCGTGTGCTAGGATACTGCTCTGGCATTCGACTGGTGTTGATCGAAGACACCACGAAAAAATACCGATCAGAGCAGCCGGGCGCTAGAAAACTCCTCCAAACAGCAAAAGTCAAATAGTAGTTTATGCAGTTAGTTTAAAATGTTAAGCTTTATTGCATGAGTACATGTTTTGAAAACGAGCGACGTTAGGAGCGAGTTTTCAAATTTGTACGAGTGCATAAAGAGTTGCATGTGCTATTTTTTTTATAACAGCATTATGAATTTTTAAGAAAATCAAACTTAATATTGCGAAAAAACTTCCTTGTGACGTCTCGGGTATTTGACGTCTGCACGAGAAAACGTTGGTCGGCTGTTCCATTTACCGCTATCACCCCAAGATTCTCTCGTTGCGATTGGCTGAATGTATGATGACGCAATCATTTAAGCCGTAAAATCTAATACGTCATCATTTGTTCCCTAAAAGACCCTTTTATGAACGATTTCTTGCAACAGAAAAGATCGTTTATATTGCTGGTATACAAAAAAAGACTTTATTTTGCCAACATGGAACATACAATATTACATTTAAACATGACCTCATAATCTTGTTTACGGATTAGGCGTACAGTTTGTTCCAGACTCTTTCCATCTCATTCTTGGGCTTCCAATGTTTCCCTTTCCTTTCGGCTTATAATTCAAGGCTTGCCCTGGAAGCCTGTCTTGCGGCATATTTCCAATATGTGTCACCTATTGCTGTCTGTACTTCTTAATTTTTCCAGATACTGTTTCTTTCCGCCCTAGTTCTATATGATTATAGAACAAGTGGCGCATTTTAACTACCTAGGGTGTGAAATTACATATGAAAGAGAGAGGGAGGTCACCAGCAAAATTCATTTAAACATTACGGGTAAAATAATTAGGGATCCTCTTGAAAAAACTGTGTGGGATCTCTTTCACCTTTGTTCGCGAAGACAAAATTGTCAGCTGCGAGAGGCAGCTCACTCACTCGAATTAACATGCAAGAATAAAAACACCAATTTTTTAAACATAATACTTCTGTGCATTAAAAATATAAAAAAAACATTCAGATCTAAACATATACCACAATACTACCCTCTCCACCGTCTCTAGCCCTCTACACCCCACACCACCCACCTCCACCCGCGCCGCCTCTCTCCAATTCTCTCCACCCCTCCCCTCCCTCTTCAAACTTCTCCACCCCATTCCGCCTTTCTCCACCCCTTTTCGCCTCTCTCTACCCCTCTCAGCCCAACTCAGCTCTTTACCACCAAACCCTCTCCCTCTCTCTCTCTCTCTCTCTCTCTCTCTCTCTCTCTCTCTCTCTCTCCTCCCCTCACCTCTCTCACGCCTCACCCGCCTCTTAGACTTCTTCGGCCTTTCTCGCCTCTCCCGCTGTGCCAGCACTCTCCGCTGATTCTTATCGACCCACTTGCTCTTCTGGTCCTGCCTAGCCCTGTCTCTGGACGGTGACAAACACAATTAAGGCGGAAGGAATTAGAAGGGGAAGAAGAACGCTGAAACTGTTGGATTAAGTGAAGCTTTTCAACCATAAAGGGACAAAGGAAATGACCTCGGATATGAAGAGATGGAGACAGCAGTGAAAATATCAGCTCTTAGAGCATCTGATGGCGATGATGTGATAATAATTCAAATAAAAAATCTTCATTTGGTGACTAGATCCATACACCACTATGTATTTTGAACCGCTGAAATCGAATCTGCTCTCAGCTTTTGGTCATAATGTTCGTTTGTCATGAAACTCACGAATAAGTCAGTCACAAAAAACATTTTACGACTATCCTATAGAAAGCATTATATACTTATACTATATTTTAATTTTAATTGTATACTTCAAGATAGATTTTGCAAGTTTCAAAGTATTAGCGTTAAATTTGTACAGTAGCAATAAGAGTCGTAAACAATGTTTTGCATACTCTCTTCTGGTGTTATTTTTACTCCCGAAAGACGTAACTGTTTAGACAAGTGGCTTTTTATTTTTTATTTATATAATTGTTGGTTAACACATACATCAATAAAATGTTATACTATAAATATTTTTTATTGCTTACAACAAACTTAAATACTACGCTTAAATATAATACAAGGGCGAAGGAACTTCTATTGCCTGACTATTTCGACGAATGGTTTCAGATAATACATGGAAGGAGAAATTGTTAGGATTCAGGTTAGTTGTTTAGGATTTCTGCCGAGGTTGATTGCATTTAATGTGGGAATTAGTGTTATGGAAAAATAGAAGTTTGAAAAACGGTAATTGATATTGTCTGACTATGGATTCGATGGATAGTTGTTTGTGAAGTTGGTCTTTGGTATTAAACCAAGGAGCATTGGTGATTACCCTTAGGTACTGGGTTTGGGAAATTTGTAATTTTTAATATTAGGTTTTGGCTGCATTAATCTAGATGGGGCACGCGTATAAAAGGAGACGTCTTAAGATTATTAAAGTGTTACTTGTGTTATCTGTTAGCGTCTAAATTTAGATTGGTATTTGTGAACAAATTTCTTTTATTTACGAAAAATTTCTTAGTCAGATTTGCTGGACAGAAAGATTTCTTACAATGCAATTTAAGGAAAAGTGAAGGAGAAGAGATTCGTACTAAAACCCATTTGAGAACAAAAAAAGCAAACATTTTTGGACCCATTTTCAGATATAACTAATTCTTAAGTACAATTTTGATTTCCAAATAGTTGGAAAAAGAAAAAGAGGGAGACCTAGAACGAAAAGTTTAGAAGAATTTCAAAATGATCTACACTGCAGAAATGATGCAGACATGAAGACAGCGGACACATTGTCATGACTGCAGCGAATTTAAATAAATAAATAAATAAATAAATAATGAAGTGCGCACGAAAGTGCATAAGAAAAAAATTAAAGTTCTTTGCTATATTCTGTTACTGTTTTAGTTCTTTTTTTGTATCTTTGAATATGATATCGTTTATACTGTTCACCACACAGGGAGCATACGCAGTCTTCTTTTACTTCGTGATGATGTGAGGTTGCGCAGATTTTATGATGGAGCCCATGAGTCGCCAGTCTTGTGATCACGTGTCTCAATTCCTGATTTGTTTCCGTCCATTTTCTTTCTATCATGGCATCTATTGAGTAGAATTCTGGCCATATTTCTCTTCTCTTCTTTATTCTTTCTCCTTGCACTTGTGTGCTTTGCATGGTGGATAGTAGTAGTAATTGGTATCTTAAGTCCTCAATGTAGAATGGTTCTCTGGTCAGTTCATATACTAATCTTGATTGTGTGTTCTTTGGAAGGCACAAGACTCTTCAGGTATCTTGCCTTGGACCCGTTTTCAGATATTTCACCCTCTATGGACCTTAGATCAGCCATTTTTTGCGACTTTTGTCTTTGGGATGATATGTTAGCGCGGAATTTATATAACTAAACTAAATAAAACTCCTCAGGCGGAGTGTAAGGTTAGTCACCCAGCGCGTGGCGCGAGCGGGTGTCACGTGGCCGGCGAGGCCCTGACAGGTGACCGGCGCGCGGCGGCATGGCAACGGACAAACACACGCCCGCCGGCGGGCCCCTCCCCCGGATCAATTCGCCCGTCCTCTGGCGTCGCGTCGCGTCGCTTCGATGACCCGCGATGTGGGCCGCGCTGCCCTGTCCACTGCGCCCCGCGCCCCTCGCTTGTCACCGGGCGGAATCGGGGCCATCGCTGCCCTTTCCTGGGTCGCCCGTTGTGATCGTCAAGGCTTGAAACGTGTCTCATAACTGGGTCGTTCCCGAAGGTGCTTCTAACCCATGGTGTTTTGCTTTACTGAGTGCTTTTCATAAACTGGCCTGACCACGGTCATCGAATTTTCCTTTCTTGTAAATGTGTTTAGAGAAAACATCGTATTGATTTTGTTTTAATTACTGCGTGCTCCATTACGAGAACATGGCATTGTTAGAATGTAAGACAAAATATAATGTCGACACTTTTCCAATTAAATGATTGATTCCTTGATCAATAAATTTGCCGGATATACATACAACTGCTGAGAGAATGTTTTAGTGAGGGAAATTATGAAAATGATATTTCTAGGAAAGATCTTTAACGAAAGATAATTTAAGTCACCTACCATATCCTAGATCAGAACCGTTCTGTAATACTAAAGAGATCACAAGCAGGTTTTAATGTTAATTTAACAATAATTGAATTATTAATTGCCACTAAAGGTGACTTAACTAGGTTTTAAACTAACTGGTGCAATTTTTACCATTGTTGCTATTTCCCAAATGCCAGTTCGTAAATGACTGTCATGACCTAACTTTTATGAAATATTATTAATTTTACTATCAATGTATTAAAGGATGATAAGCTTTTAAATAAAATAAAATTTAAGTAATTGTTTTTCTTGTAAAAATCTGAATTACAATTAAAATGAATGGTGAATCGTGTAATTTTGCTAGTGTCAGCACATCTCATGAAATATGTCACTGTTATGCTTTTCACATCAAACAATGTTCATGTTAAGATGTATTGTTGGTGATGTGGTTTGTAATTATCCCCAAAACTCAATTTTTGTTCTTTTCATCATGTAAGTATTCGCCGCGATTTCCTATCGGTATCTTGCCGATTGGGCGAGAAATGTTGATTGATTGATTACTTTTTTTGTGATTTTAGGGGCGCTAACTGTCATTGTCATCAGACCTGTAAATGTAGTACATGTTTATCTCGGGCTGTGTCGATGATTCCTCCCCCATCCCTTCTCCCTCAAGTGAAATCGTGCTCCGACGTACACGGCGACTTACGACTTACGAGGGTTTCCCCTTAGAAGAATCTCTCTAAAGAATCCTCCAATCGTTCTCAATGAATCAAAAGAATCGTCCAAGACGGGACAAACTTTAAATTCTCGACCGGTCTCCCGGCAAGTGCGTTAGTGTAGTGCATGTAAATGTAAGTGTCAGGATATGACAAGGAAGAGGAAGGAAAGATTGTGCGCAGTCGGTGGATTGTTTGTTGAGATACTTCTCCTGTGTTCACCTGGTGTTGACCGGAGAAACCATGGAAAACTACCGATCAGAACAGCCGGTCGGTAGAATTCTCCTTCACACGACGGTGGAATCCGACCTAGCGGTCTAGCTAGTGTCGGAAATCCTGCCGCACCGTCGGGACTCAAACCCTAGGAGCTCCTGGTCGGAGGTAGTGCAGTGATATCTATTGAGGCGCTCAAAATAATAATGACATATCCCAACCGAAGTTCGTTTTGAGAAAAACATTTTTTTCTATTTTCGTTCACCTTCATTTTCACTCCAGAGAAACTTTTGATAGTGGAATTTGACGGATTGGCCATATCCAAATTCATTTGATATTTCCGCGAATGATGGGTATACGGCAGGAGAGTACCGTCATACTTCTAACTGAAAGTTCGGGGTCGGTTGGGTTGCTCCGTAGTTACCCTGAGCGCCTGAAAGGTCGGGGTCGGTGGTCCTCACTCACCGCGTCGCGGGCCGCCTCGTCCGCGCCGGCCTCCTGCAGCAGGCGGAAGCACAGGCGCGGGTCGGGGTCGTCGTGGGGCGCGCGCGCGGCGTAGAAGGCCGCCCAGTGCAGCGCGCGCCGCCCGCCGCCGTCCACCGCCTCCAGCGCTCCCGTCGCGCGCTCGGGCATCGAGCGCAGCATCTGCGCGCGGCCCAGCCCCGCCGCCTGCGCACAAGGCCCGCCACACATCACCGCGAGGCTCCTCTCATGATCTGAGGCGTTGTACAAACAATGGCGAGAACGAAAACTTGAGAGGAAATTCACTGTCAGCATTTACTGTGAATATGTGGCCCCGTATAGATATCCGTATTTCATAAACTTCCTCATGAATGGATTTTATCTTAAATAAAACCATGGTAAGGTGTAATTTGCACTAGCTGTTTCTTGGTTAAGTTGTCCACATTCAATATCTTTCGTTCAAAAAGCGTCCAATTTTACTTGTGCGCTTTCGAAATTGTTCATGATTACCATTTTCATTGAATTGTCTATAATTGTGCTGTACCATAAGTTACAGTGATGTCTTAGGTGCACAATTGAAATTGGTCTGGGAAATCATTTTTCGCGCCAATCGTTAAAGAAGAGGGGCACGTATTGCAGACCTCCCCAACAGGAACGAGTGGTCTCTCATTGCCCATTCATCTGAAACTAAGGGCTGTTTGTGAAAAATAATATACCTCTTAAAGAATATTGAAAATTTTGTTTTACAAATAAATATTTTAAAATGTCTGTTCAAAAATTTGAAGTATACCATTATGAACAACTACGAAACACTCATTTGGTATTCTTTGACCAATTTCGCACAACTTGATACCCTGGATTTTTAAAGGCATATTTTAATATAAAGGACACATTTATGTAGTAATAAAAAGTCAGCAGCAAATAGAAATGAAATGTCACCGTAATTTCTATTGAGAATCGACTTGGGAATTACAACTCCAATGATCATGAAAATGTGAGATAGCAAATTGATAACACATCAATAATTTAAATTTACACAATCCAGTTGATGGATCTTCGGCGTGACGGGAAACTTTTAATTTTGAAGTTACTTTTGTAGAAAGATATATTGTAAATGTTTTTTTAAGCATTTTTTTAAGATTCTCATATTTGTGATTTTAACAATTATCTTTTAGTAATATATTTTAATTTTTTTCATGAAAATAGGTACTAAAAATCTATTTTTGCTATGCATGTTTCATATACAAATGTCTATATTACTAATTTACAATATGCGCAGAAATTGAAAGGGAACTATGCAGCATTCGGCCGTGTGAGATGTGTCTGTTAGATACTCAGGAACTCGGGAAAATGAAAAAACTATGATACAGTGTGGATTTTTACTGAAAAATGCAAAACTTTGATTGCGTTATTCCGCCTATTTTCATACTGCGTGAACCGACTGAATTCTCATACTCAATACATCACAGCGTACGACTAACTTGGCGCCAACCGTCTGCAAGTTTTCAAGGAAGAGGCAACCCGCCACTAAATATTTGCTACTTACCTGTTGAGTTATGTAAGAGAAACGTTTTTGGTATTCTTAATATGTAAAGAACTGGTAATTTTGTATCAACTATACTATGTCATTCCGTATTATTGACGACGTTTTTGTTAAAATATTTAATTTTTTGCTGTGTTGTACGAGAGTATTTTATTTGTTGTGCTTGAGAAGTGTATGGTACATTTTACGGAAACTTTTTATGTGATATCGTTCAGCAGCATTTTTGCTGATGTAGGCTCCTTGTGTTTCCTAAAACGTTTGCTGAATGGCATGTCCCCTTGGCCAGTGGGATGTTGCCTGCAGCACGCAAACGCCACGCGGGTTGCCTACCTTCATAATGGGCGTGAGCCCGTTCTGGTCCTTGCTGGCGAAAATGGCGGGCGGCACGGGGTCGGCCGTGCGGCGCTCCAGCAGCTCCTCGTCGTCCTCCACCACCGCGCGGTGCACGTCCCGGATGGTCCCCTGCGCACGCGGACATTTGTTTGTTCCCGAGTGGAATTCGAAAGCTAATTAATGACTCAGGTACTTATATAATGCAACTCCAGGATTTAACTAATACACTTTTTGAAGCCCCTGATATCGAGGTAGAGTTACTGACAAGGAGTTCTGATCAATTTGTTTTTCAAAAATGTTCGTCAGTTTGTCTGTTTACGCGTCCGTCCGTATCTGGTAGTCCACGAGTCGAAGTGTTCGTCGCCTGTACATCCGCCCTCCCGACGTCCGCCTTACCGTCATACATTCTACCGTTGTCCGTTCGTCCAATTGTCCCTTCATCCGTCCACTTGTGAACAACACTATGCAGAGAAATATATTCCAAAATAAGTATTCTCCGATCAATTTCGCTCAACCTGATGCCCAGCAAATTTGAAAGAAATATCTTTCTCTACATATATAACTCGTAGTACATTTTGATTTTTTTTAAAGTGACATAATTTTTTCTTGAAATTTATTCTTCTAGCAAATTGCCCTGTTACGTAAGGTATAAGTCCGATATTTATTTTCATAATATACATTTTAGGATATAAATAAGATTTGATATTTATATATTTGAATTTTCTACTCCAAAATGGTCGTACGCAAATTTCGCTGTCCCCGTAAGTCGCAAGTGTAAACCAAATAACTGCCGCCCTCGCCAAGAATGAAGGGCATGTGTGTGGACTCACCATGATGTAGGGCACGGCGTCCAGCAGGCGCTTCACCTTGGGATGGTTGGATGTCTCGACGCGCAGCTTGTCGCCGTGTCCCTCCCACAGCATCTGCTGCAGGCGACCGAAGTCCCGGTCGTGGATCCAGATGCGGATGTTGGCTCTCGTCACCACGAACCCTGCACACGTTACGACCCTTGCTCTGTACATGCGCTAAAAGTTCGATTATTTTATTGTTCCGGGCGCCTCAGCAGCTATAGTCATTAATCCCTTAATTGTAGTCCATGTCTTATTCTGGATGCTCGTTTCCGCTGGACTGTAAAATCAATTGCCGAGCTAAAAGCCGGCTTGCGGTATTTCTCTCTTTATATATCTCCACCAGTGGAAACAGCTCGGCGATTAATTTTACGTCCAAGTCGGGGCCAGCTCCCGAAATACAATGACTTCAATTAATATATTAATGTTCACAACCGTTGCGCCACCAGTGAAGCACCTCCCCAGCCGGTAGAAGCACTAAGCTCCCGACCTGTGATGTATTCCTATTGGGTGATAGTGTGGTGCATTTAAAAGTAATTGCGTCTGTGAGAAGGGAAGGGAGAGGACAAGGATGAAGGAAGAAAAACAGAGCGTGGTACGTGGTTTGTTTCTTTGGAAACTGCTTCGGCATTTATCTGGTATTGTACAGAAAACGCGCGAAAATCGGGGAAAGGTCAGAAAAGATGCCAGTCGCCAAAAGTTCTCTTTCAGGCAGCGACTGAATTCGACCTATCTATCTGGTATCGTAAATCCATCACTGTCGGGTTGATTGTTGATGGATTCTTTCGTGTTTCCGGGCGCGTCGACTGCTTTGGTCATTATTCCTGTTAGTGTAGTGCATGCTTTTTTTCGCGGGAGATGGCTGTGATCTTCCCCCGCTGGATGGCGATATTCGGCGCCGACCTACCGTCGACATGTGGGGTTTCCCCCTAACCAGGACTCTCCCACCAGCGGGGCACCGCCTCAGCCGGGACAAGCTCTAAGCTCCCGACCGGTCTCCCGGAATATGTGGTAGTGTAGTGCATGTTAGTGTGTGTGTGTGTGTGTAATGGGAGAGGACAGGACAAGGAAGAGGAAGGAAAGATCGGGCGCGGCAGTTGGCCCGTTTGGTAGGGTACTGCTCCGGCATTCGCCTCGTGTGGATCGGAGAAATCACGGAAAACTACCGATCAGAGCAGCCGGCCGCTAGAATTCTCCTCCAGACAGCGACTGAATTCGACCTAGCTGAAAAGTTAGTGTCGAAAATCCTGCCGTCGTCAGGACTCGAACCTAGAACCTAACGGTCAGAGGCGCTGCAGTGACATCAGTTGATGCACTGAGCTACCGCTCCCGGTCTTCAGTGTCGGTCCTCGTACCCCAGGATCCCCAAATAAGAGGGGCTACAGTAACAACAGTGGTACCTTGAACCATCTCTGTCGGTCTAAAACATGCTGATTGTCAGCTGTGACTCATGCTCAACACACGGAGTCGCCAGGAACAACGTTACGCGTCCCCACTGTCGTTCTAATAATGTCGCCACGCATACAGTTTCGGTGACAGTTGATTCGAGTAGGATACAGGAGTCTAATGCAGGGGCATCGTATAACTGTTTCATTTCCCCACGGTGTCACTCTCTGAAAGCGGGGTGCTTTCCCTACGTCGCGAGGAACGAACGCCTACTTCAAGGTCGTTTTCTATGCGATGTTTCTATAATATGAAAGCAACAATGTTTTATATGCCTAAGTTACTTCATTAGTTGGTTTTGTCACAATGTTCATGGTATTCGCATTGATAATTTCTTGTCGAATAATTTCTAGAATTCCTTATTGATATCCTTATGTCAATAGAAATGTAAAAATATATATATTAGTTTAATGTAATATTTAGATAAATGTTTTCTTTTAGACACTTAATTTGTTCCTGGAAGGAAGGCAAGAATGATTGGACAAAATTTATTTTATTTCATAAAACCGTTTTCCCATGTGAAAACAAGGATGCTACTTGCTTACGTCCTTTGTCATATGCATTTATAGTACATTTATCGAACCGACGTAGGTCGCCTATGTGATAATATGATAGTGTTTGTTCCTGATGGGATGATTGCCTCGGCTGTGTCTCTCGTTGTTTACTTTGTAATGAGAGCACTGAAAAGCCTTTGAAGCTTTAACGAGCACACAGAGCGGCGCGCCGGTTGGTGTCGTGTGGGCGCTTGTTCGATTTTCCGCGTCAGCTGCTTTGCCCCCCACTCGAGCCCAGGACTTTTCAGCTCGTTTCAAAGCGATTCAGAGGAAAAGTTGCACGCGAAGGATCACGAACACGGTTGCACTCTCAGATAACAATTCGTCTAATCTGATGAAATGAAAAAATCGCCGTAAATCGCAGAAAGTAATAGCCAAAGACGGCCGAATTACATTTTAATAATGAAGTCAAATGAATAATTTTACAGTTTAAAATTATGTGCGTAAAAATGTATTATAATGGATCTAATGAACAACTTTTATTACAAAATATTCTAATTAGTAATTCTTATTTGTGTGACATGATTAGAGAAGAGCAACTTATGCTAGTTTATTACTCTCCCTGCTTTACCTTCTTAATATAATACAAGGAGTTACATAATACCATAGTTTATTGTTTAGAGATCTATTTGATCTTGAGGTGAGCTTAAACTGAGGTTGAGCGAGGTGACATTGATACCGTTGGTCATTAAGCGTCACAAAAGTCAGGGCTTGGGTCTGTGGTTGATTGGACTTTGCCCGGTGTTTGGGCATGGCTACGAATCCCCCAGCTGAAGAGGCAGTACATCTGTAAAAAGCTTGATTATTTATTTTGGTTGAAAAAGAAGGCGAACTGTGCTCGTGTGTAAACAAGGTTCTGAGGTAGTTTGAACGTTTCTCCTGAGAAAGACCTAATTTTCCGTTCCTGTAGTATATTGGCATAGCCGGGAGATAGATGGATATGTACTTGTGTTTGGATATGTTTTATCGTCGTCGTTTCATTAAACACAGTAGAACTTCGAAATTGGATGGAATAGGTTCGAATCTGAATGTTGCATACGCCTTGGGCACATTGATAGCCTTGTCTCATCGTTTCCTTAAGTGAATTAAGTTTCCATGAAGTGAATCAGTGTAATGGTGACCAGGTAGACGTAATGACCCGTGGTGGCTCTCCGACGATTGCTAAAGCAATGCATCTTGATGGCGAGCGAAGCCTTGTATCAGGGTTTTGATCGTTTATCTGGACTCGTGTTTCGTCTGGAACATGGACCTATGTCTGTGATAACGTTGTGTACCGAAGGACAGCAGCGTGTCAATGGGTTCGACTTGGATATGAGTCTGTGCACGACCTGTGTTTGGGTTTGAGCTTGACTCTGCAAATGTAATTACTGCCGAGTTCTCAGGAAAAGCGGATTAACGTGGTGAATTTGTTTAGACTTGCATGGGACCTGTGTTTGGAGTTGTGCTTGGGCCTGCACCTGCGTTTAACTTTCCGCCCCGAGACGTAACTGTGGGGAAATCATATGTCCATGAGCTTGTGCAGGGGCTTGTGCCGGCGTTTGGGCCTGTGCTTGCCATCGCGCTACGAGATGAAACTGTGTAGTAGGGCGGTGGGTGAGACAGCGGAGATGGGATGGGCTTAGGCCTGAGCCTGTGCTCAGCGGAGATGGGATGAGGAGACGGGATAGGTTTAGCCCTGGGCCTGTGCTCAGCGGAGATGGGATGGGGAGTGGGATAGGTTTAGGCCTGGGGCTGTGCTCTGCGGAGATGGGATGGGGAGGTGGGATGGTCTTAGGCTTGGGGCTGTGCTCTTCGGAGATGGGATAGGGAGGCGGGATGGGTTTAGTTCAGAGGAGATGGGATGGGTTTAGGCCTGGGTCTGTGCCTGAGCTCAGCAGAGATGGATTGGGGAGATAGGATATGTTTATGTCTGGTCCTGTGCTCAGCGGAGACGGGAAGGGGAGATAGGATGGGTTTTGACCTGGGCCTGTGCTCAGCGGAGATTGTGTGGGGAGATAGGATGGGCTGGAGTTTAAGCCTGGGCTTTTGCTCACCGTCGCGGCCCGAGGTGAATCGGCGCAGCGGGGCGGTGGGCGAGCGCGCGCCGGGCAGCTCCAGCTCGCGCGCGTGCTCCACGTAGTACCCCGCGTCGCGGCCGCGCGCGTCCAGCACGGAGGGGTCGGCGCCCGCCGCCACCAGCGCCTCCCACACGTGCTGCGGCCGGCTGCAGCGCCCCACGTAGTGCAGCGCCGTGCGCCCCTCCTGCAAGAAACACCCTTCGCTCCTGTGCTTACCGTATATTACTTTGTAATGATAGGACATACTTCCAGAAGTTAAGTGCATGCTGCTGCTTTCCACTAAACAGTCTATTGAGTATGTTTGTGACTAAAATCAACAACCTAATCATGTCACCATTTTCGTAGCCCAGTTAATCAAACATTTATTGGTTTTTATGGACTGTTTTGCTTAAAACAAAATCTTCCTCTGATGTTGTTGGTAATATCTACTGCTTCTCTCCACAACCTAGAGATAACGTCTGCTTCTGTGAAACACTAACGCTAACACTTACGCTGATAAAAGGTGCTCTATTCCAGAAAAAAACTGACTTTGGGATATTTTTTACAAATTCTTGTGTGGTTTTCGTTCTTTACACAATTTTCAGTATTTAAAACGTAAAATCACAGCATTCTTATTCTCACTAAACGAAAAATGTAAAAGGGAAATATTTAGACCCTCCAATCATTAAATCGGGATGTGATAGGAGACAGCCTTCTTTCTAATTATGAGTATTGCCTTAATCTAGTAAAGAACACGCAGAAAGTTATCTTCAGAAATTGTACAATTGTGGAGCGACAGTTCAAAATGTATTATTATTCCTTCTAATAATATATAGTATGAATCAGTTGAAGATAAGATTAAAAATTTTCTTATGTGAAAATTGTATATTCCCAATTATTTAAATGAATATATTTTTTGAATTCGACTTATCTTCGTTAGAAAAGTTACAAAATAGATTACTAATTAACTTCTAACTGCATTTAAATAAATTGTGAAGTTAATGTATCTTGATATGTTGCTTTCAATTAATGAATTGCCTCTAAATACACCAGAAGAGTGGTATTCACCATTTCCAGAAGCAAATAGTAGAGACTACCGTCACAGATTGAAACTACTTCCACTGAGAAAGAAACTTACAAAAAGGCTTTTTACCCGTCACACTACACAGATCGCGTGATTGACTGGTAACATTTTACTCTCTGCGAAACCGAGCAGCTACGCACCCGGTCGCGCAGGCCGAGCGTGGCGGGGTAGGTGGAGGCGAGCCACTCGGCCAGCGCCTCGTGGTCGTTGAAGACCGCCTTGTGCAGCAGCCCCACGCCCGCCGCGTCCTTGCACTGCGCCAGGCGGCGGCCGCGCGGGTCGTCGCCCAGGATGGCCTGCACGTCGCCCTCTGCGCCGCGCGTCGCCGCCTCCTGCAGCAGCTCCATCTTCGCCTGCAGCACACGCGCGCGCGCCTTCAGTCTGGCCACCTCAAGCCTTCAGGGCGAGACGCAATTGAAATGGGCAACGGGGCTTCTTTAGGAGCAACAATTCAAAAGGTAATCAGGCATTCAATGCAAGAAAGAATTCAAAAAGAAATTAGGCATACAGAACTGGAAAGAATTAGAGAGTTTATCAGGTCTTTAGTAGGAAAATTAATTTAACAGAAAATAAGAACATCAAGAATAAATCAGGTTGTGGCTCAATAAAACATTCAAGAGAAAATCACGCCTCAGTACGAAAAGGACGTTACACGGACAACAGATCTTGAGCAACAACAATTCCAAAGGAATTCAGTACAAAAAAAGAGTTCAAAACGAAATTAGGCATATAGTACTGAATAGAATTTGAGAGAATATCAGGTATATAGTGTGAGAAAGAATTTAAGACGAAATAAAATCCTTCAAATAAAATTAAACCTTCAGAAGGGCAAATAATTTAAGAAGTAACCATGTTTTCATCTCAACAAAAAAATGTAAGAAGGTTATCAGATCTTCAGCGCGACAAAGAATCCCAGAAAATATTATATCTCCATTATAACAAAAAATATAAGTCAATTTTTACCAACTTTAATTGAAAATTACATCGTTAAAAGCAATTTGTCTGAAAAAGTGTTATATTCTTTCGTCAAGAAGTTAACTGGGCGTTATGTTGATTGGTGATTCTTATGTTATTAATTGCTCTTACGAGCCCGCAAATACGCTTCGAGTAGTTAAATGAGCCCCATTTTTTTCTAGAATATCAAAACAAAATGGTGTAAATAACCACCTGTTTTATATTTTCTCCGATGTTTGACATATTTGACACAGTTTATTCATCTTGCAATTTAATAAAAATGTGTTTTCTAAAAGTCGATACATGATTTAGATAGTTTTCTTGTTTAATGTGAAAAAATAAATAAGCAGTTGCTACTGGAACCATTCTCCTCATGCAATGTTAACGATACTCGCACATATTTCATTTCTTTCGATCCCTATTCCCCCATTACGTCGAGAAGCGTCGGAAGTGCTGATTACACAGAGTCACTGTCGACTCCGTAGGCGTCTCGTGGTTGGAGGATGAAATATTCATTACAATCATGTTTCCGGTAGATCTGCCAATGTAAAAGTGAAATTAAAAATCGTAATAAATATGTCGAATGCAAGTAAGGAAATATCTAGTAAATAAAGAAAAGAAAAAATCGTAGCTATCAAAACAGTTACATGCATTAAGTAACATGTACTTTTCAATCAATTAAAACATGTAGTATAGACGCAAGAACCAAGTGTTTTCTTTCAGGCGCCAACAAACGCTCACAGGGTTTAAAGAAAATTATTTTTAATACTTCGTTATATCCCCTTTAAAAATCCGAATGTTCAAAATATGATGCAATAATACAAATAAAGCTGTATTAATGAATCTCGACTCAAATTCCATGATTCAATTCTTCACACTCATACAAAATGTAGTAACATGGAATTTTATACATAAATATTCCATTGGTAAGATTATATTCAAACAAGTTTTACTTCAAATGCTTTTTCAGGAACGCCCATTTTTATTGAAATAACAAGCAGTTTTGGAAGGCTTATCCTTCAACACCATATCTCCTTCCTCCCTAACCCCCTCTTTCTCTCTTTCAAATGGCGTTATATCCCAATTCTGGTCTTGACCTGACATCGGTCAACTCTCAGTACTGACGGAGTCTTTCAGGACCACATGGGAAGACTATATCGAAAAGGGAAATCAGCTCATAGCTCTCGACTATCAAGATGGTACTGCGAGTGAGAGAGGGGAGTCAACTATTTAGGTCATTTATTCAGTAAATGTAGTGCATGTTATAGAGCCGTTAGGTGGCGGCTTTCCTCCTCCACTGGATATTGAGATTCGGCGCCGAGACGTAGTCTGCTTGTGAAGTCCCCTCTGGAACAAGCCTTCAGTTTCTAACTGATCTTCCAACACATGTGGTTATGTAGTGCATGTAAGTGTCTGTGTGTGTGTGTGTGTGTGTGTGTATGCGTGCGTATACAGAAGAGGAGAGGAGGTGACGAGGATAGGCGAGGGAAGATCGCCCGCGGTCGGAGATCCATTTGTTATGGTACTGCTCGGTCAATCGTCTGGTGTTCGGATATTCCACGGAAAACCACCGCTCAGAGCAGCAGGTCCTTAGATAACTCACTCTGCCTCTGGCAGCGGCTACATTGGCCCTAAGTAAATAAGTACGAGTATTTTGGAAAATCCGCTACCATCGAGCCTCTTGTCCTAGGACTGCCCGGTCAGAGACACTGCAGCGGTAACTGTTGCAAGTGAGCCATCTTAGCGGCTGAGTACGAAAAGAATGGAGAAAGGAGAAACGCGTACGGAACAGCTGGTCACTAGAATTCTCATCCTGAAATCAATCGCCCCCAAACAGCTGAAGTGGTATCTAAAATCCTCCACAGTAGGGAGTTTAACCTATGGACTTCCATTGTAGTAGCCTCTGTTGTGGACTCGCAACCATTACAGTGTAAGGTGCGACAAAATATTTCTTTACCATAGATAATTAGAACCAATGTTGCCTTTACCATCGCTGATATGTTTTTCTCCAGTAATATCCTAGGTAAATTTTACTGACAATCTGGAAGAAGAGAGCACATATTTTTCAAATGAATCATTAGATTGTTTTTTATTTAAGTTTTCGTCATTATTCGTTCCATTACGAGGCTGCAATCGATACAGACGGTCACCATTGAGGAGCAATGAGGCAATTTCGAAAGACCTATTAGGATTAAAATTTATTCGAAGGTACTAAAAAGTCGAGAAGCAAGGTCGTGTTTTGTGTCTAGATCAGATCTTGATTTCTCCTCTTCTAATATTTCCCAAAGTGCACTGCTATCGTACACGATTCTAAAATCAAAACCTAATAATAATAATAATAATAATAATAATAATAATAATAATAATAATAATAATGTCCCGTACCTCATCCCCCAGGGCTAAGAACCCTGGGGTGTAAAAATGGACTCAGCAGAGAAATGTTTTTTTTCCCTAGGGCTTTCATCCAGCCGACAGCCGGTTGCCCTTTACGTCCCGAAGGGACGCACATTCGACCATACACTAGACAAACACTTGCGGGCTCCTCTGATTTGGGGTCAGCAGAACGCGAGGCCCTCCGCGACAACACACACACAAAGTCAAGGGACAAACAGCCATGCCCAAGGCGGGACTCGAACCCGCGACCATTCGGACCGAAGCGCTGAGTCGGTACTCGCTCTTAGCCACGTCGGCCATTCAGGTCGGCTAGAGAAATGTTAATCCCCTGTAATAAAGTTGTCGTAAAGTCCAGAGGAAATATGACAGGGTCTCGGTGGGTACAACTGCACGTTTGCGTGGTGAATAGATGATCAATTCGCGACCTAAAATTATTATTATTATTATTATTATTATTATTATTATTATTATTATTATTATTATTATTATTATTATTATGTCGATAATTTGGTTGTCAGAAATTAATTTTATGATATAAAAACATACGTTTCTTTTCAGGTAGATATAAAAACCTTCCTTACTTGCCATCATGTTTTGAATTCATTCAATTTAATAATTACTCACCCGTACTTTGAAAACGCTGCAAAATATATCTTCAAAAAGACTCAATAGAATCTACTGAAAGAGATTATTTTATAAGTCCAGAATAAATCATGTGTAATTATACATGTAACAAGACTCACTGCAAGTTTAATGACCTTCCATGATAAGAAAAAGTCGATTCATGAATCATAAATTTACTGTTTACACTTCAGAAAAGAAGGTTCTTGATCTTCCTCGGGAAAGAATGAAATTTTCACGTTCACCACAACTCACAAACTATGCACAGAGAAAAGTAGCAGCTTTCGAGCATGAGTCACAATACTCGTCTGGGGCAACTTCCTGCACCGCTCCCATTCACGATGAATAGCGGAGTACGCCGAGGCAGGGAGCCGACCTTCATTCTTTCGTGAATTATTCCGCGTCGCGGGGCGGGCGGGGCTTTTGTGGGCGTGCGTGGGGCCTGCCTTGCGTCGGCCTTGCCCCTCACCGCCGCCTTGGCCCATCAATCATGCAAGTCGCACCCGGTGCGCGAACGATCGATTACGCGCGCAGTCGATATCCGCGTGCGACCGCTCGAATGGGGTCGCCCCGCCCGCTTTCCGTCCTCGGCGCCGTCCTCGCCTCGTCCTCGCCGCGCAGCAGGGAGGTCGTTTCTCCGGCTGCTGCTTCTCACGGCCGCTCTGCACCCGTCAATTTGGGCGTTTCCTCCTTCTTGGGTAAACAGGTCTCATTGGAGCTTAGGAGCTCTTCAATTACCCTTCTTATTTTCCAACAAGGGGACGTTAACGTACGTTTCTTAGTTTCACGTTCAGTAAGTCGATGTGGTATTTCAAATATGATCAATGATGGCTTTCTTTAGAGATGACTGATTTTTGTATTATTTCTTATAATAACATACTTATTAAAATCGGAAGTTTTTATAATTTTGAAACAATATTGACTCATCTTGTCACCCGAAAGTATGCAAGTTTTTAAATAAAATAAACAGGATTACAAAAAGGACAATGAAACAACTACGCAAAAACTTATTAATCTCTATATGAAGTTTGAATTTTAACCATTTTTTTAAATGAATTTTAATATTAAATACTACCCTCTCTAATGTCGTTTACAACTCAATGTAAGCATTAAACTGCAAATCACAATGTAGGAAATTGCAGGATACAGAGTGTTTGAAATGCGCACCCGGAAGTCGGAAAGAAATCTAAATCGAAAACCAAAATTTTCGACATGAAATTGGTTGCACCAAATTTCCTCAAATAACAACAAGAATCTACATGACTGTTTCTGGTATAATAAACTCACTGGCAACTTTATCTCCAGAACATTTGTTTCTCCGCTTCCCTCTTCACAACATCGAAACAGGAGCATCTGTCTACACTTCCAATATTATCAATTATCTAGTTTCTGGGATGTGGTCTTTTTTCAAGAAATTAGACCTCAATCATCTGAATAAAAAAATATTAATTCTCAAGCCTGCTCATGCAAACCTCTTATTGTTGGACTCGAGGCGATAAAAAAAGGTAGTGGCTGAGCCACCTGTTCTGGAAAACATGTTGCGGAAGACGATCGACCTTTTAAGCGTCACTTTCACTTCCCATTTCCTTTTTATTGACGCCGTTTCAAGGCCAAACGCCTTTGCAGCCGCACTTTCCACGCGGAAGACAATTCGCAGAACCTCTAGTGCAGTAAGAATGTCAAACGTCTGTGAAATAATAAAAGCTCTATAACAGACTCTCAGTTGGCCACGGTAACAGAGAGAATTTGTATGAATGTTATAATATATCAAATAAATATGTGTTCAGAGAAATAAAAATATGTTTACTTAGTAAATTGCTAGGTTTTCTACGTCAATTAACGATTAATTTTCTACGTCGTTTCCTACTTTAAACATCAGACTATGTTTTGAAATCCGCACTGACTTCAACATATCACTTTCTTTACTTATTTGAGAGTAAATAAATAAAATATTGATATTGTTAACACGGGGTATTTTTACATTTTAATAATTTTAATACTGTCTTGTTCAATTTCAAATGACTTAACATGATTTTGAATGATGATAAAATGATGCGAAGGGCCAATACGTATTTGAAAAATTACTGTAATAAATAATCGACAAACTGTAAATAAATAACCGATGTCGTAAACTGTAATATTGTTGTATTTCTATGAATATACCTCGTGTTTGATCAATTTCGTGATTCACCGTAGACGGATTTGAAAGTTGCAGCATCCAATTTTAGCCAAGAAATAGTTTTCCAAGAAGCCAAGAAGTGTTTTCGTGGGGTAGTTGAATGTTGGGGGACACTACATACTCGTATTCCTTCTAAACCATTCTTTCACTCATTATCGTACATCTTTCATAGGCAGTCAACCCTCATGATCTCTCTACCATTATTCATCCGATAAAAGGAAAATCAATACTGCGATCATTAGACTATATACATTGCTGGATTTAGTGCACATGATTCGGGTACGTCTTCCTTTTCTATTCCAAACAACACTGGACGAAATTCTGTAACTGTTTTTTATGTTCCTCTAAATCGCAGGTAAACTAAGAATTTGAGCAAATCTCTGAGAAAAATTGAGTTTTAGGACATCCAGATCATCTCTAGAAAACGGGAGGGTACGGTTTTTGCCGCTCAGGCAATGAATTTTGCACATACCCCAACTGGCTCGACCACACGGAACCGCAGTTGCGGCGGGCGAGCGAGGGCAATTTGAGAGCGGAAACGTCGTTGGTACAGACAGTTTTAAAAGAGCATATTAAATACAATGATAAAATACAAAAATAAATTCATAATGAAAATATGTCATAAATATAATTTACAAAATTTTACATTTCAAATTCAAGTCAGTCTATTTTTTGGAAAAAAAAAGCATTTGAATCATAAGTTTGAGAATTGAGAAAGACCATATCAAATGTTGATCAGAAACCACTTCTGTGTGTATATTTTACTCTCCCTAAAGAAGAAAACAGTAGCTCCCAAACACAAGTGAACACAATATAATGTTTGAAGCGAAATGGAACAAACTTGGAAATCCTAACCAAGGGAAATTTCTATCAAAACTTACTAAATGTGCGGCAAAATATAATCCATCATTTAGCTATTACACCTGAGACCAATTAAATGTAAATGTAATTTAGGTAAAGAAAAAATGTCTTCTGAAGACGGAATGGGAAATTTAAAAAACTCCATCTCCAACAAATCAAATCTTGAAAACGAGAACTTTTGATTGTAATGGTAACGGGTTCAAAAAGAGCCCAAAATATACAAATATTTCTTCACGTGTAACGTTAAATCACGTGCGAGTGAGAGATTTAGTTTCCTCATTTTACTAACTTTACAAGACGTGGCTGCTAGAAAGCGTTCAAGAGTCAGTAACAGGCTGCAGCTTCGGCAAACACCAAACGCGGCGTCTTTCAAAGCTTCCTTGGCAACTTCCACCAAACGTGACCACCATACCTATATGCACTATTTGCCCTAGTGTATTTGTGTAGTTGCCATCTTTGCCCTAATGTCTTTGTCCTGGTTGCAGTCTTTGTCCTAGTATATTTGTCATAGTTTCACTCTTTGCTCTTGTGACTTTTTCCTGGTTCCATTCTTTGCCCTAGTGTTTTTGTCCTTATTGCACTCTTCAGCCTAGTGCCTTTGTTCCAGATGCACTATTTGCCCTAGTGTCTTAATTTTAATTGCTCTCTTTGCCCTAGTTACCCTAGTGTATTTGCCCTGATTGCACGCTTTGCACTAGTGTCCCGCTGCTGATGCACACGTGTCTGCCCACTGCTTTGCCCAGGGGCAAATTACTTGCCCTTGCCCGCCGTTTGCGCTCATTCCCGCGCTTGCTGTATAATATCAATATTAAATAATATGAAATTATGATATTCGTCAAACCTGAATAGTTTGTTTTAGCTACACCATGTAACATAATTGGTGTTTCTGGGTTCATTTTCTAATTGGTTCTATCATGAAAACATGAAAAAACATACTTCCCTTCAACACACTTTGCTTTTGTAGTCAAGAGAACGAAAAGTCAAAATTGCTTACTGCCATGAAGGAAACGTACAAATTTTTGTGTTTATCTTTATTTAAAGAAGAAAAACAAAACATTTCAAATCAATAGTATATTTTAACCAAAATTCTACAAATTGGTAACAAGGAAGCTAGAAATGTGTATGTTTGGGAGATTTGCGAGAGGATGTCGTATCACTTTCACGAATAAGTCCACAAATATAGTCCCCTATCATGTGTTCATTTTAGGTTCACTGGTAGCGACTTTCAAGATGTTGCATGTTCTGATGAAAGTATTCTCATTGCTCCTTGGAATAGGCACTTAAGTTCTCGTTAAAGACATAAAGGTGGGGATTAAGGATGTGTATTTTGAGACATCCTGCAGCCCATTTTGCTCTACTTTTAACCCGAGACTCGACCAATTCAACAGTTCTAAGCTTTACAATTTCCAGAGGAATCTTTCACGAATATCGAAACTGACCAATGCCTCATCATCCTTTGCTATGACCATGAGAAATCTTTGACACTCAATAACTTTCCTGATTTGAGTAACGAAAATGTCAGCTTTAACTTTTGCTTGAGAAATCTTTAGGAACGGATGTTGTAGATGGTTGAATGCTGCAGATTACTTACCCAGCTCTGCCACAACTTGCTTAATCAGTCCCGTTTTTATGAGCAAAGTTGGCATTAGTACCTTTAAGGGGGTATTTTCTGTTGTGATTCCTCACAGTGAACTCAGTTCGTTCAGGTCAATATCATTTATGGTAGTGTTCTTTAGTGCCCCTGCTATCTCACAAAGATAGTATGGAAACCCTCCATGAAGTTTTATCAAGAAGGCAATCGATTTGAAGACTCCAAAAACTTCCCAACCTTTTTTTCACATTTCAAAGCATGTAGCAATCTCTTCGCATTGCGGTACTCTTCTATAAGCTGTGCTGAATGGGCAAGGGGAATAGATGGAAACTGGTTACCATTATGGAGTAATACTGCTTTCAGACTCTTTGATAAACTGTCTATAAAGAACTGCCACTCACTATAATGAAGAGTAATTCCAATGTTCTCAGACAAACCAGTTATATCATGACAATAGCCGAGTTCATCTTCTTTGATGAACAATATGAAACAATTGCTTTTACTTTGAAAAGAAATCTTGATTAGTATCAGATTTATGTTTCACACGTAATTTGTATTCAAATAAGACTTTTCGGGGATGATACAATATTCTATTAACAAATTGGTACCAAAAGAATAGAAAACATGCACAAGTTGGCAATTATGTAAATATAATTGTGACGACCACAAAAGCGAAGTTTCAGGGGTATAACAACAGTTTTCTACATATTTGCTGCTCAATTAAAGTGAAATCAATAATGTCACACAAGACACAGAACTTTTTTAAAAATTTGGTACATAGCGCTAATTTTCTAATTGCAACTTAATTATATACATTCCAACTTTTTTGTGATGTAACATTAACGAACCTTTTTGAAATGATCATTTTTGCGCAAATGTTACATTCCTACATATAATCTTTTATCCAGTCCTCATTGTAACAGAACTTAATCACAAGGTCATGTTCTTGACAAATTGAGTGAAAGAGGAAAGGTTTAGAACTTCTCTAATTCCAATTTCGCTATTCGAACTTTGCATGGATGTATTTTTTATCGTTAAAAATATAATATCCTTTAATTAAATGGAATCTGTGACCTTAAGTGCACAGAGAGTGGAAAAAGGCATGAAAATACAGGTATAATATAAGATCATGCAAGGCTTGCCACGTACACATTTCAGAACTCAATTCTTTAAAATTAGCTGCTATTAAGGCCAGACTTATTTGCCTCACATTTATTAAAAAAAAGAGTTTTGAACTATTGTTTGAAGAAGTTTGAAACACATTTCCCTGGATCCATCCGAGCAATTATACGAACATTAAAAATGACATTCTGCCTGGGTGTTAGAGCATTTATGATATTATTTCTCATTATTTCGATACGTTCAGTTAATATTCGTCGCTACCACGAAAAAAACTGGAAGTGCGTGACGAAGTGGCCTGACGTCAGACATGCAACCCTCGCCCCAAGGCCGGAGATCGCGCAAGAGATGTAATCTCTAGAGGGCAAGTCAGGTTCACGCCGGCCACCGTAACGCCACGAGGTGTGCCCTTGCTGTTTCAAAGAGAAGCATTTTTATGAGGAAGAAAATACAATAGTCGGGAGGGCCGTGATTTCGAATCCCGCCACAGGCGTAGTTATTTTTCCTTTCTTTTCGTGTACGCTGTATCGCGTAATGCCTCGCCTTCTTCGCCAAACACGAGAATCCCAAAAACGTGTAAGGATAATAATATAGTTCCTGATAACACGTTTTGGGGCGTAGGGAATAACTGGATTCAGCGGGGGAAAATACAAATGGAGTAAAAAACTAGCTACATCGTATCATACCGAAAAAATAATTCAATTATCAAATGGATTTATTTGGGAATTCATTCTAGGCTCATCTTTTAATGTTTCCCCAAACTAATCTATTCTACATGCCACTAGTTCAGATAGCAATGTATTTTGGCATTAACTACGAGGGGCCTTGTCGCCAACTTTCACATGCGGAGCGATGCGTCAAAAGTAAGATCCTAATAGTCTTAGGTTAGATATCGCTTAATTGATTGGTTTTTTCGTGTTTCTGGGGCGCGTCAACTGCTTTGGTCATTAGTCCTGTAAGTGTGGTGCATGTTTTTTCTCGAGAGATGGCGGTGATCTTCCCCCGCTGGATGGCGAGATCCGGCGCCGACCTACCGTCGGCTAGCGGAGTTTACCCCTAACCAGGACTCTCCCACCAGCGGGGCACCGCCCCAGCCGGGACAAGCTCTAAGCTCCCGACCGGTCTTCCGGAATATGTGGTAGTGTATTGCATGTTAGTGTAAGTGTGTGTGTAAGGAGAGAGGATAGGACAAGGAAGATGAAGGAAAGATCGCGCGCGGTCCGTGGCCCGTTTGGGAGGGTACTGATCCGGCATACGCCTGGTGTTGATCGGAGAAACCACGGAAAACTACCGATCGGAGCAGCCGGCCGCCAGAATTCTCTCCTCCAGACATCGGCTGATTTCGATCTAGCTGAAAAGCTAGTGTCGAAAATCCTGCCATCGTCAGGACTCGAACCTAGGACCTGCCGGTCAAAGGCGCTGTAGTGACATCAGTTGATGCACTGAGCTACCGCTCCCGGTTTAGATATCGTTATTTCGTTCTCTTGGTGTACATGAGCTATGATAAGAGGGATGAAGCTTAATTTATTATACTATGATCACTTTTCTACCCATTTCAAAGACTTGAAGTTCGATATTTTAGTAAATTGATACTGTTTTGTAACACTTTGTAGATATAATTGATCGTCTTTGTGCAAATTAATTAAAAAACTGATCAGAAACCAAAGGAGCAAGTTGTTGTCAATAGGGAACGCTGCAGAAAATAAATTTTCTCAAATGTGTTGCAATTTGTATCAGAGTGTAAAGTAAATAAACATTGTTGGCATTGAGCAAATGTTATTAGAACATTCCCCACTTACAAAAACGTGGAACATTTGTACTTTCTACACCTCGAGTGAAAGTAAACATTATCAATACTCATCAAATAACATAGAAAAATTAAAAATATTTTTGTATTAGTTAACAAATTATAGAGACAACGAGGATAGTTTCAGATTAGTTGGATTTCTCCGCATTTGTGTCCACAACACATATATCACATTATATTATGATATGTAATATCATGTGATTCTGGTCTATTCACTTTGAAATTTCGCTTTGAAGATTAAACAAGTTATTTAATTTTTTCGGTATTATTTTTATAAAATACAATATTACCTTTGAAATTATCAAAACACATTCGGTTGGGATTAAAGTTGAAACGTAATACTAAGTGAATTCTTTTGTTCCGTGAAAAGTAGGTTTGTGGGTCGCAGCATTAGATGTCACAAGCGAACAGTATTATGCAACATTCATGCCCACGACGACAATCGAAACTTCCACGCGCGGAACGGAATTGTTGAGTCACCGCACGACCCCTCACCATCGACCATTCCGGCACGACCGGCAAGTACGTGGTTAAAAACTAGATTACCGTTCAACTGCAAAACAATAAACCTGACTGCACTAATAGAAATTACTCGTGAGAATCAGACGTTCTTTCGTGAATTAAATCGGGTGATATACATGTTTACTTCCTCCCCAAACTACTTACTTACGTAGTACAGATTTCTTCGCCATATTATGTACTACGTACTCACGTAGAAAATAGAAAGTACTGTAATGTTGCAATGGGAATATGGCGATTTTTCGCCAGAAAAGCTCGTTTTCTCGGGCTCTGCTCCCTGGTATCGAAAAAATGGATAAATCCAGTCTGTAGTAAATTACTTTATTTAACACCATTTTTAGCCTTAATTGTGGATACTTCATGTCGAAAATTTGGGTCACGGGAAACCATGTGTCTGTCCATCCGTCTGCCGCCAACGCTAGCGCCTACATTTTATTTATTTATTTATTTAAGATCGCTTTGTAACATCTAGGTCATCAGTGACCTCTATCATTATACAATTGTATGGACAAACGTAATAGTTACATTTTACCAAAAATAATTATGTCAATCTAAATACATTTTCACAACATATTATTTTTAATGTAATTAAGGTATTTTATTTAATATTCATAACTATATAAGGTTTTTCAGTTTTGTAATTTCCAAGAGTTTTATTACTTTTGGTACCCAGTCTGTGGAACTGAGCAGTGATTTTAAGGTTCCTTCCATTTTCAGAAATTTTCTTATATTATCTGTAATAGGGCATTCAAGAATGAGGTGGGAAGTGGAGATTGCTACACCACATTTTGGACAGTGTTCTGGATCTGACCTCTTGAATAAATGGCAAAAATTGAGATTGAAATGACCTATCCTTAGTCTTGTACGTAATTACAGCCTGTACTGTCCTCTTAAAGCGTTTTCCGGGAAACACTGGGTTAAGGATGGATTGTCTGACTAAATAGAGTTTGCAAACATTCAGTCTTGGAAAATGCCTTCAATTTGTTTGTCGGGCAAGCGCCTAAAATGTTGAGATGATGTGCTCTAAAAATCATACTCCATGATCAATCTGGTTGAACTCAAGTCCCTACGAATTGGAAATGAAAATTTTAAATTTTGGAGTACTTTGCACGAAACCTCCACTTCATTTTTATTTTTATTTTTCAAAAAGACTCCAAATTTTTTAATTAAACTTTTCCTCTGGATAGCACGAAAAAAATCTTAAAACATTATGCAGGGTTCATTTTTAATTAAAATATCTGAATTTTTGAAATTCTCTATAGTTAAAAATTGCAAAAACTTAACTTCGCAAATCTACAACAATAATGATAGATTTTTCCCTTAATAAAATCTGTTCTAAAAATAGATATTTAAATAAGATCATGAACAACGTTTGAAAACTGCGAGCATTTCTGATTGAAAAAGTTTTGCCTGAAGTAAAACCAATTTATATTTTGCTCAAAAGCGCATCATATTTTCTAGTTTTTTCTCCTCGAATGGAACAAAGGAATCTTCAAAATAGCACAGCTCTCATTTTCGTTAAACTCCATAAATTTTCGAAAATTGAAAAATTTAAAATGCGAGAAAGCGAGAAAATGCGAGAAAATGCTGTTACCACTAAGTAATCGAAAGCCACCAATGTTAATAACGAAATATTTACCATTCCAAGAATTCTCAAACAAAATATTTCTTTCATTATCTTCTTGATAACGTTGTCAAAAAGTCGGCACGTAAACGTATTGACCCACTGCGACGTAGTAATTGAATAGCCAGCGAAATGTAATTTTAATAACGGTTTGTATTGACGTTATATGTCCAATATCACTCACGAGAAGAATACATTTTCAACGATACCGCATTTAGGGAAAACTGTCGAGCTGTTGAGAAAGTAGTATGGAACAAGAAAACCCGTATATATCAAATTTCTCTAATTGCATTAACCTCTTTTTTTTGACATTCTGGCATCATTGAATTGGAGTTGAAGTTTAAGGAGACATTTCGTCTGCCAGACAAGGCAATCCGAACGTGACAATCCGGCCGTCAGCGGCATATTATGTCACAATAACCACTATCTCTGCATGTCATCTGGAAGCTCCAGAATGTGTACCAAACGTTTCTCAATTAGCTCACTGTTATATTATTATTATTATTATTATTATTATTATTATTATTATTATTATTATTATTATTATTATTATTATTATAGATCCTGAAAGGAAACCATATAGTTTCCTGACGTGTAATAAATGTGTTGTTTCATTTGATACTCAGGAGATCGCAGAAAATCCAAAAACAATTTCGGTTTGGACTGGAAAATTCAAAGCTTTATTGCGTCATTCCGTCTTGTCTCGTACTGCACGTACGGATTGAATTCTCATACTCAGAGCGACACAGCTGACGTGATGGTACAGCAATGCTTTAATACTAGCATTGCAATGCTTGCCGCGCGACATTACATATTTGCTATTTAGCTAATACAGCAACTTTTTTGGTATTCGTAGTATGCAAAGAACTGTTTTTACAAATATACTGTTATCGCAGTGTTCGCGAAAACTTTCTATTAAAATATTTCATTTTTTAAGATTATACGATACTATTTTATTTGTTCTTCTTTCGCGTATACAAGCGTATACTAGCGTATACAAGCGTATATAGCGTATACTTGTATGTGCCACTTTTTTGAGAATCATTTAGTGTAAGATTGGTCAGCAGAATTTTTCCTCTTGCTGGCCAATAGTTATTATTAGTTAGTCTAGTTATTATCTCGTATTATTTAATTATAGCTGGTCCCCACTCGAGCGGACTAAGCAGTCCACTCGAGTGGAAGCGAGCAGAGAGGCGGGGGCAAGAGCGGGGGCGGCGGCGCGTGGGCTCACCATCATGGAGGGCACCGTCTTGAGGAAGGCGCGCACTTTGGGGTCGGGCGAGTACTCGCCCACCAGCTTGTGGCCCTGGCCCTCCAGCACCACGGCCTCCAGGCGGTCCACGTCGCCTCCGCGAAGCCACTGGCGGATCTGCGATGCGTTCATCTGCAGCACTGCAACAGGCATGCTACTCGCAGCACACACATACACACACACACACACACACACACACACACACACAAAGACTAGTAGCTCGCTTTAAATACACTCGGTGCAACAAACGCAAGCCACTCGCTACGTCATTTAACTGTATCTTCTACACCAGACGCACTACTACATGGGGAGGAGATTAACAGTCGCAGACTAATGGAACATTTTTTTGTAGTTTTTTCTTTGGGGACGGCTACTAGTACAAATGGTTCGGTCAGTGCAAGCATAGCGTGCTAAAAGTTCAATTTTTAGCACTAGTGTCAATAGTGAGTGCCTCAAGGGTTCTGGTAAATCTATGAGTGTAACAAAGACAACAAAGTACTTTCGTTTGACCGCAAAAGCTACTACTTCCCTTATATATTATCGCTTGAATTAAAATAAAATGAAAGTCATTGAAGGTTTTCTAAAAATTGTATATGACAAACGTGGTAAAAGTTATTTTATTTTGCTAGTAGGATTGCGCCATTGGCAGGACTGCCAGCCTTCTCTCTCAACCTTTCCTACTTGGGAAACAATGTCACTTGTACCACTCATGTCGTAAGCAACCATTCACTGTCTTTGTTTAGGTAAGGAGATATTGTTTCATTGCTTAGGAATTTTATTATTAGAATCTTTTTGATTCCTAAGTGATATGTTCCTCCTCTAACTCAAATCCGATGGTAAAAAACATTCGTAACCGTTGCGTATGTAATCGTTTCGGTGTGGCCTGCCAATAAACACTACAAAATCTTATTTTAGTATCTGTCGAGAACAGTTTTGCATTTCGAGCACAACAGTGTTGAACTAGTTCTTCAAAAAATGACATGCTCGTCTAAGTCCTCGCGAAAGAAATACGGAGAATGTTCAAAATATTTATGACATTCCCATAGCTCAAAAACTGAAAATATTTTGACACAAACTTACAAACAATAATTGTATTATATTGCTTAATAGACGTTGCATTAGTTTTTAAATAAATAATTTTTCCTTCAATTATTTTTCATTTTATTCTGGGGTCCCCCATGACCTCAATTGGTGTTCTCCCGTCACCGGAATGACATTGTAATGCAACTGTTAAGAAAGGAAATAAAATGTACATGTCAGGTAAGGGAGAAGAGAGGGACAATATAATAATAAATAAATTAATTATTAATAAATATTAATGAGTTATGGTTGGCTGAGGAAGATGTGAGGTGGTTAAGAGAAGAAGAAACAGTTAGGTAGGTTAGAAGCAATTAATATGTGTAGTAGAAGTTGTAGACAGGAATATCCGGAGGATTATAAGAGAGGATTAGATATAATGATCTATAAAAAATCTAAAGGTTATTTTCCCTGAGTATTTAAGAAAGAAGGTGGTTTTGCAAGTAGGAGGATTGTAGCTGGATAGGAAAAGAGTTAAAAGCTAATAAATATTTGTTGAAAAAGAAGAGAAGCATACAGAATGTGTAGGGTGGAGAAATAAAACTGGGAGCACGCTTTGAAGAGATGAAGTATGAACGGAGGAGGGGAGTATCGTTGAGGAGATAGGTAGGTAGTACAAGAGAAGATTAAAAGCTTTTTGGTATAATCGGGAAGGGGTGTTACGAACACGAATAATTATAAGAAGATAATAAAATGATGAATTCAATGTAACAGCGAATTCTACTGGGGTGTTCTGGTAGTTATAGTTGAAAATAAAAAATATTATTGCTATTACTATGTCACTCTCAACCTCTCTCGTGGGTTACCCATCACATGCATCCAGACATACAAGTATCCGACTTCACAATTGACGCGCATCTTCTCTCGGGCATACAATATTAGCTAACAGTAGTTATCCCAAGCACCGATTCGAAAAACTGATCCAAATATACTCATTACAACAGATGCATACATTTCAGTACCTCCAAGGTGCAAAAAGGTTGTACCCTATAGAAACACTTATTCATAAACATAAACTTAAACGTCGAATAAACCTTCATCAACATGCGCAAGCAATTCAAACTCCTTCGTGCTTCTTGAATATAGCTATCAGAAACCCTAAGATATAAAAGTACCTGACTTCAAATTCATATGCAAACATTTTTAATATTGGTTAACGCTATTGTCATTAAATTCTTAAAAAAATATTTCACTTAATTTTCCATATTTCATGAATTGTTCCTGATCACAGGCATTAAAGTAGTATTTGCCACTGTCGGACTATCGGAAATTGCTTTCGTAAATATTCACAGACCAGCATGCAAGAAACATTTAAAAATATTTTTAAATTGTTAACTTTTTATCAAAATAGTTTCACATTTTCTTATATTTTTTAATTATTTCTTTCTGAATTTTCAAAACCTCTTTGAATTGTTTCTCTTTTATACCTATTACACATTTTAAGGTAACTTGTAAAAGGTTGCGAAGCACCAAAAGGCGTAAGAAGATATTCGTATGGAGCCATAGAGCTGTTTCCTACCAAACAGAAATGCGGCGTTAAATTCTATCTCATGTGACTATTACGTATAACGATGCAAAACATATCAAAGAGTATATTATACTGTAATTATGGAAATTGCTTTCGTAATCTCAAATAATATGTAGTGCTCAAATACTTAGAACTTTGTAATGGGCTACTTAATTTAGGGTTTTTACATAAGATATGAGGCGTTGTTTCACAGAGAACCTGCCATTACAATAATAGCGCAAAACCAAAATGCACTCAGAGACGAACAGATTGCACCCTAACCCAACTATATTGAGATTGGTGTCAAAATATAAAGAAGATGTTTTGAAATATAATAATAAATATTACACAATTTCCTTAGAACAAAATTTGTCAAAATATCTCAACACAAACAAGGGAAATTGCTGTGGTTGAGATGACTTTCTAATTAAGGATAAATTAACTTAAAAGCAAAATTACAAGTTCGTGAAATCTACCTTAGTCCGATAAAATGACATATCAGATTGACATCAAATAAACTTGTAAATGCACTTAATACTTATCCGCCGTTTGTCTCTTAGAACTAAACATCTTCCGCAGTTATAGGAAAGTAATTGTTTTGTACCAATAGACGTTTTTCACATTCATCCTCATGTTTGCAAAGCACATTATATTCTTGTGCGCCCTCGTAATTCTATATTTTTGGTTCAAATTTACGATGCGATTTTAAAGTAATAAAACAGGTATAACAAATATCACTTCTTTCCATTGTTTTTTATGTTAATTTCTTCGCAAACACCATTATTGTTTATCAGTATAATTTCGAATAATTTGAATAATCTCACATTCTACGTTCATTTTCAGTGTTTTAAAACAACGTGTTTCAATTTTTTACCAAACAAGAACACCTCGGGCAACTACATATAAATATTTTAAAACCCGGAAGAAAAATGTCTTCTACAATATCAGCAATACTGAGAATCAAAGAAAAGTGAACGCGAACATGTTCTAACCAGCACGACCGGGAAGTGGGGGTGTGCGGGGTGAATGCCCTTTGTCATTGCTCACGCAACGTGAAGAAAGGAAAAAAGAAACGCACTAGGGGTTTCCAAACATTCGTCGCCTCGTTGATGCATAAGAATGTTCTTTAGAAATTGAAAAAATACTCCAACTGGAGTGAAAGTGAATACGTGCATTAAATTTTTTATATACTTTTTGTGGCTAGTTTTTTGAACAGCTTCGTTTTTCTGAATAGTAATTATGTGTTGAGTAATTTTGGATACTGTCATGAACTATGTTTACGTACTGTCATGAAGTCACAATAATTAATCAGGAAAAAAAGGAAATAAATTTCAAACTAAATTAATTATCTCTTTATGTTAGTTATTTAGTAGTTTCCTTCCTTGCTTCACTTAATTAACGCGTTACAATCTATTTCTATTTTAAACTCGCCAGATTTTACGATCTCTTCCTTTCCAAAATTACCTACCCCTAACGAACTCGGTTGAAGAATTTAGTGTGTTCTTCAATCATAAGAAATAAACTAGTGCTGCGTTATGAACTTGTGAAGTTTTGTAGAACAGTAATGTTTTATTGGCTTTCATAATACTTAATTTATTGAATTCTAGATGCTAAAATATTACAAAGAAAAAGACTATTCAAATTTTGCCACACGAAATTGGAATGAGCGATTTTGTTGCCACTTTTGGAAATGTTCGAAACAAATCTTTTCATACTTCAGCTAATGTAAGTACCCACATAATGTAAAAGATTACGCAGCATTTTAATACAGCTTTAATATAATTAAGTCTCAATGCATTAATTAATTTTATTATACATTGAATTTTACACATATTTTCAAAGTGCAGTTTTTGCTATCACACATATCTATCTATGTAGAAATATTGAGATTAGAAACATGGTTTTTATCATTCTTTTTACTTTATTCTTCAGTTCTGTCACTTTCTCGCTTAGAAAACAACATATCAACAAACTGATAGCTCTAATTTATACTGTATGCACGTACAAAGCATTTAACATTCAGTATTTATAATACGCTGTATTAAAAAAGCTTGCCATCCCGTTTATCATACAACCAGTTTTTCTTATATCGATTTATCAAGTCAAATTATCAGAATCAAAAAATTCTAAACTCTAAAAACTTATAAGAAGCATAAAGCGACAATGAACAGGTAATTTCTGGGATTCCGGATGTGTTCAAATTTTCGTATTTATTGATATCAGCCGTTTTTCGATGACATTAATTTATTTTATATAACAGTATTATATTAAGTTTTGATAGTTCATGTATATATATATATATATATATATATATATATATATATATATATATATATATATATATATATATATATATATATATACTGACAGTCGTAAACGGAGCACCTAAAAGGGTGACATTTAGTTGATTATGACGCAAGAAAAATAAATTATGTATTGTTAGAACACGAAAGTGGCTTGAAAGAGACTACGTCATTTCATCTCGAAGTTATGAACAACGGTAATTTGTGTTGCAGCGTGACGTGCATTGCGAGTTGCCTTTGCGCCTGCTGTTTTCCTTATAGTCTAATCTAAAATCTAAATTTACATCTTTTTTATGCACCCTGGAGGGTAATTCCATTCATTACAGTGGTATAATGATGGTGTTTGGTGTGGATTGTATATATAAGAGGGGAGAAGATTGGTTACCTCTGGGCGGGCTGGAGTGCACGTAGAGTCCGGGCGGCGGCGGCGGGTCGGCGGGCGGGCCGGCACCGGGCGACAGCCGCTTGCGCTTCTGCTGCGGGCGCAGCGCCCGCGGAGGGCGCTTGAGGGCGGGCCGCCCCGCGACCTCCACCTGCACCGACATCGCGCGCGCCTCTGCGCCGGCGGGCCTCCGCACGCCGCCACGCACGCCCCACAGCCACGGCGCTCCCCTGCGCACGCGCGCGACACGCCGCCCTCCCACCCCCACCCCACCGCCCCGCGCTGTTTCGCCTTCGCCCCCGCCTGCGCCTCATGCTGTCACGACACCCCGCCCCTCCCAGCTCCCCTTTGCTCGAGCTCCGCTGTGTCCACGCCCCCTGTCCTCCATCCCTGCCACTCCTACACTCACCATTTCTCTGTCCCTCCCCTCCCCGCCAGGATTCGTCATCACACCCGTCTCCTGCGTCCACCTCTGTGTAGAACCGCTTCACCCCCTCCCGCACCCTACCCTGTCCACGCCACAGCGCCTGCCCCTGCCAACACCTCTGCCTCTGTCCATGCAGCGCCTCGCTTCCCCACTCTCTGCTCCTACTCTGCCCAGTCAACACACCCTCTCCCTCACTCCCGCCTCGGCCATTCTCTGCCCTTCATCCCCACCCCACCTTGTTTCGCCTTCATTCCTACCTCCGTGTAGCCCCTCTTTGTCCCCGCCCGCTCTACACCCGGTCTACGCCCCCGCTCCTGGCCTGCTATCTTTCCTGCCTCCGTCCCTTCCCCGCCCCGAAACCCCCTCTTCTCTGCTCCATCACCCTCTCCCGCCCTTTCCATTCCCATCCTCACCATTTCTCTCTCTCCCTCCCCGCCCCTCCCTGTTTCGCTTTCACTGTCACCACCGCCCCACCCCGGATCCGTTAGGTCCCGTTTCATCTCCGGCGCCCCCATATCCACTCCCCCGCCCCTGGCACTGCCAGCGTCCCCGCATCACGCCTTTGATTCCGTGCCTCCCAAACCTCTTCTGTCCCCTCCTCGCTTCTCATCCGTCAGTACCCCACACTGTTTTCAAGCCCCTGCCACTGCTACTGCCACTCCCCCCACTCCTGCCTCCGTCTCTACCCACTCAATTTCGCCTCAACTTCCGGCCCCGACCCAAGTCGTTCCGCCCATGTCCCCTTTCATCCTGCCTGGACTCCATCCCGCCCTTCCCTTGCTCCCAACTTGCCTCCGCTTCCAACCCTGTTCGCGGCTCAGCATCTGCCTCCACAATGCTCTGCTAACACTCACTCCTTCACCCTCACCCTCGCCCTCGCCCTCGCCCTCGCCCTCGCCCTCGCCCTTGCCCTCGCCCTCGCCCTCGCCCTCGCCCTCGCCCTCGCCCTCGCCCTCGCCTTCGCCCTCGCCCTCGCCCTCGCCCTCGCCCTCGCCCTCGCCCTCGCCCTCGCCCTCGCCCTCGCCCTCGCCCTCGCATTCGCCCTCGCCCTCGCCCTTGCTCTCGCCCTCGCCCTTGCTCTCGCCCTCACCCCGGACCTCACCCTCGCCCTCGCCTTCCGAGTGAATGTTTCGGCCTGTCGTTTGCTCAATCTGCACACGCCGTCCTCGATTGTCTTTTCTATAATGGCTTGAATCGCCGCAGTCCTTAGCGCCTGTTCTTGGATTGTGAGGACCAGACCTTGCTCCGTCTCTTTCTTAAGGGAGCCATCCCGCAGCTAGGCCAATTTCAGAGAGTTATCTACCTTCGCTACGATGGTACGACTTCGGTACGTATCGTCCGTGCAGCGACTTGCCGTATCAACCAACGTATTCTGCGTCCCTGTTTTTTCTATTCTTTATTGATGAAGGATGCGTTTCCCAGCTTGACGATACCATTCTTTACGTACTTCTATGAACATCTGTCTTCACTTTTCTCTCTACTCAGTCTGTGTTTCTTTCTCTAACTAAACTTTTATCTGCGTAAGTCCACGGCTTCTACATCTGTAACAGACAGAGTGTCTGTCAACATCACTGCGTGATTCAATATCCGATGACCTTTCATTAGATTTTTTGTTTAGCGATCGTGATTTTCTATCTCTGATTGCATCCAGTCTATTATTCCAGCAGTGTACCTGATCAATAATACTGCTGGGGTGTTGATTTCTGAATGAGATTTCTACCGTTGAGTTTGGTTCTGAAAAGTTTATTGCATCCGTCATTGGTATTCCAAAGTGGAAATTTTAATTTGTTGATGGCAGATATCAGCGGTATTCACAAGGACTAAGTATTTGCACACCTCCTCCATTCAAATGCATCTTTTTGCTGGCGGGTCACTGACGTCAAGATCTCGCTTGGTGATTCTTCCCGGCCAATGCCGAGAGCGGCACGCACACTTGTCTACGCCGAACTGCATTTCAATGTCCCTAATAAACTGTCGCACTGTCTATAGCAGCAACATAAACTCCGTTTGAGACATTCTCTTCGACAAAGTCATCCATATAGCAAATGAGAGAACACGTGAGACATCATTTACGTTTGTTACGCAAAAAGAGTGTCACACAGATTTCTTGGGGGGAAGGGTATTAGAGTTGCAATAAGTAGTAACGAAGAGAGCAAATCTCTTTGGAAAGTTCGTCGGCGTGCCCTCGGCGTACCATTGACGCCCGAAACGTGCTTGGCGCGTGCTATTTCCCAGCGAAAAATTCACAAAGGGGCTCACTTATCGGCCACTGGATGTTCAGCACACAGCAAGGTATCTCCCGGGCCGCGCCCAGCTCCATCCCCGAGCGCAGCCATCACTTGAGGCAAACTGGGCGAAGACGCTCTAGTGCTGCACAGGGGCTCTTCCCCTACATACAAGGCACTGTGCTTCACAGAAAGAGAAAGATGACCTTCAGTATTACTCTTAAACAGTTGCAATCGGCTGAGATTATTTCAAAAACAGTATTGCCGCTGACTCTGCAGCGAATTTGACCGGGAGTGCCTAGAATTCGGGTCCCGACTGGCGGATTTTCTATACCAGCTATATAGCTAAGTCAAATTCAACAGTTGTGTGAGGAGTATTCTAGCGACCAATTGCTCTGATCGGTAGTTTTCTTTGGTTTCTCCGATCAACATCAGGCGACTCCCGGAGCGGTATACAATAAATGAACCAGGAACAGCGCGCTATCTTTTCTTCTTTTTCGTTGACCTATCCACACCCATAAGTTACACACACTCACACACACTTACACTGTCATGCACTTAACTACCACACTTGTTGGGGACACCAGTCGGTTAGAGATTGTTCCGGCTGGGACGGTGCCCTACTTGGGGAAGATATCTGGGCGGTGCCTCAATAGCCAACGTGTAGTTCGTCCCCGGATCTTACCATCAAGCTAAGGAGGAACAGCACCACCTCCCGGAGTAAAACATTCACTACACTAACGGAACTAATGAACCTGGCAGTTGAGGTGCCTGGAAACATCAATCACGCATTAAACAGTTACATCCCAATCGCGGGGGGAGGGGGACTCCACGACGAACCCCAACGTAGTATTCTTCCCTCTGTCGTTATTTGGGAAAGGAGTTGCTGTTTCACCTTTTAGGACTTTATTTATTATAACGTTTTCCAATACTAAGTGATAATTTCGCCTTTCCACGCTTACTGGGTGTATACGTACAACATAATTTCAAATCGTCGGAATGCGTAATTGCTTCGTGGAAACTCCAGCGTTTTCTTCCAGCCAGCCCTGCCCAAAAACCCATTTCAAACTTATTTAAGAATCTGTCGATAAAAATTGAAACAACATCGTGAGTGTTGAACTAGTACTCCAAAAAAGATGTGGCCAACTGTGTCTCCGCGGAAAAAAAACGTTTTTGGCCAGAGCGGAAAGTGAAAATACATTTTACCTTGCCGTATCTCAGAAACTGAAAATATTTTATCACAAATTCTCAAAAATGACTCTAATGTAAAGCTAATTACATGTAGCATTATCTTTTAAATATATACAATTTTACTTCAAATGTATTAAAAAAGTCTGTCACTTTTCTGTGACACCGCTCCTTCTTATGCTAAGAACTTGGCGTAGAATGTGTTTCAGGAGGAATCCTCCGGTATTTATGTTATTATGGAGTAATCTTCCGTTAATTATACTATTACTTTATGGTCCATGAGTCGTGTCAGTTGTCAAGTGGACCGCCTGGTTGCATCTCCGCGTACGCGCCTCTCACTACAAACGCTCCTGCGTCACTACCCAGTGGCCGGAATTAGGAACGAATTAGGACAGGGGTAGGGTTTAGGACGCTTCACAGGACTACTCCTGTGAAGCAGACGAACTTGTTTTGTCGGAACAAATTTTACATGAATCCAACCTGGACCACCTTGGTGAAAGGCCAGCGTCTTCGCTCTATCCATTTATTCTGGGATTCTCCGGTTACCGGAATAGCATTGGTTAGCGACTGTTAATACACGACGGAAGTTACATTTTTATATACAAAAGAGACAGAGAGAGATAGTCATAAGTCATTTTGAATTTTTTGAAATAAGAAATTACTATGACCCTCTCTGAGCAACCCCTTCCCATTCAGATTTCCATTTCCTCGCATCTGGTAGAATAACACCTGACAGTTCTTGGTCCTGCATTGATTTGCATGTTTCGCCAATTTAAACAAGCTATGTCCTGAAAATCATGAAGGTGTCTTATGATTATCTCTCACTGATACGTCGTATGTTCAGTTATTTGTAGTCACACTCGGGCAACAAAATGTACACATCTACTCGTACTTCTCTTACTTTCTCGCGCGCCATTAATAGAGTACATTTCATTTTCTCAAACTTGACTCCAAATTTTCCTCAACAATTTGGAGACACGTTAAAAAACGTATGGTTTTTCAATTGTATTTCAAAAGTCTGGATTTTTCAACTGTTAGGACTCCAAAATTTAAAAAAAAGAAAATTTAAAATGTGTATTGAACTCAATTGATAAAACACGTCTTCGAATAAAAAAAAATAATGAAAGAAAACTAAACAATCATGATAATTGAAAAGTACTCAAAATATTGTACTCTATTATTGAGGATTTGCCAAATTAAAAAAAAATCATTATTGAGAAAGCGGACTATCGTATTTAATGCTGTAGAAAATTTCTAGCAATGTTGACATGAAAACAAATTTTGTTAAATGCATTTCATGTGGGTCGATTAAGCTTTTCTAGGCTCATAATTAGGCATGAATGCATAAAAGAGACCATTTTTATCTTCTCGCTACGAAGTAAGGAGAAAGTTTTATGTAATACTGCAAAAAAACGGAGAATTTTGGGCAGAAACTCTTACTTTCCGGTCTTTGTAATGAAAAACGGGATGGATAAATTCAGTTGTTAAATTGGGGGGGGGATCCTATAACACGTGATATAGTCAGAATCCATGTTTTGTGGGTCCTTGTTACCGAAAAATCGAATGATTGCCAAAAGTTTGTCTGTCAACGCTAATGGCTAAACCATTCAGCCAATTTTCTCAAAAATTGATACTCTTCAATAGATCTGACTGATGTCACCTCTTGAATTTGAAACCGATATTTTAATTTTGGGGGTACTTTACATGAAGCCCCTGGAGCATTTTAAAAGAAAATGTCTTCGTCGATTTTGATTAAATTTGTATGTTGGATAGTGTGAAGAACGTTTAAAAGAATGGTGCAGGTCTGATATTCGTTGAAAAACCTGATTTTTCTAAAATTGCAAAAGTTCAATTTTTTAGGAGTCTTCCTACAACAAGAATTATGAAGATGGACAATTTTCCTTAATGAAATGTTTTCCTTAAAGATTGATTTTGAAAACAGGTCATGTACTACGTTGTTTTACTGTGTTGAAAAGCTGTTTGCTGATGTTTTTTCAAAAGGTAAATTAAATATTAGGAGAATGAAATTTACAATAAATGTGTAACAAATTTAAGAAATTATTACAAATAATGCGGGAATGTGTGTACTTATGTTTTAACAACACTACTTATTAAATAATTTTGAATAATAACTAAAACAAATTAAATACATTTTAGGAAATATTAATTTTAATTAAAGTTTAGAGTTGTTGAGAATAAGAATGATATACTACATTTAAGCCATTCTTAAATCTGGACATCAAAAAAGAGACACGTGTTTTCTTTATTTGCCCGAAAATGTATTATTTGTGTAGTTATGCCTATACTAAATTCTGGAATTTACGCGAACTTCACAAAATATAATCAATTGTTGCTCCGAACGTACTACTTAATATAAAAATTCCTGATTTGTTTTGTTTAATACTTTGAAATGTGTATTTTATTTCTCTGTAAATACATTTTTCAAAAATAAATATTTCATTTAAAAAATGTATTTTTTTTTCAAAAAAATGAAAATGTCTTTATAAATTCGACGAGATAAAAATTTTCAAAAATATAGACGTATTCCTTGATCAGTTTTCTATAAAATACCCTAAGAAAAAAGTGGGCAGTCTACTCATAAAGTTCCAAAAAATCAATTGTAAGTATGAAGGCGCGCTCTGCCTACCCATGCACTAACGAATTGAGTTCGGTCAGTCTTTGATCCAAGTGCTGAATAACTAAAAAGATTGACCGTCTGCCTAATTAGGGTTTCAAGAGTTATTACGGATACGGATTTCCATGTAATTACATATTTTTACAGGAACTAGGAACCTGCATTCAATAATACTTTTTAGAGTTTACAAGACATTCTGAATGAATTGGAACTATTTTTATTTTACATATTTTACTTACTAGTACATATTTTGTTATATTTTAATATATTTATACGTAAAAATGGAACATTACAGATGCACGTTTGCATTATGTTAAAAATCATCTTTCTTAAAAATCAGATGTAATGCTGCTGGACTTCTATAACTGCCATATATTCGCGGTAATTGTCAAACCTTCGCCCCCCCCCCCCGCTTGCTTTGAACTCGGAGTCAAGAATGAGTGGATTTCTGTGAACAAAATGGATGCGGATTTCTATTTCAACTAGTACGTGTTTACTCATGTTTCAAGAGCACATTCGTTCCTCGATCAAAAACGAACAAATATTTTTTACAGAAAATTGTCTTACCGCGTTTTTCGATGGGGGGGAATCCCTTTAACCCCCTACCCCGCGATTCATCACTGGTACTACCATTCACTGGAACACTGGCTTCTCTTAAACATTGTAATATATTCTATGAACTTATTTTGTATTTCGAATAAAATTCTTATGTGTGGTGAAATTTAGTATAGAATTACTTCTGTAGAGGTAGAACCTACTTTCAGCCACTTCAATGCTTGTTAAGAACTGATTGGATATTTTCAATACTCGGAAAATGCATGTAGAGAACAATTTTAAGCATAGTAATGAATTTTTATTTTACATATTTTCAATTTTTTCTAACATGTTTCAGAAAAAATAAGTACTACATATGTATGAACATATTTTGAATTTTTTATTACAATAAATTCCGTTTCCTAGTTATTAGTATTTCAGATGTTCACCCTGTTCCCAGAATGGATGGGTGACAGCGAAACGATTTCAAATACGAACATGTACTTAACATAAAAATTCCTGGATTATTTCATTTAACACTTTGATATACGTATTTTATTCCTCTGTAAATTACTGTCTTAAAAAGCATTCCATTAAAAAATTTAATTATTTTCAAAAAATTAAACTTTTTGTATGAACTCGCTTACAAACAAAATTGAAAAAATATATATGTACTTTTTATTCAATTTTCTACAAAACACAATAAGAAAAAAGTGGGCATTGAACACGTGCAGATCTAAAAAAATATCTATTGCAAGTATGCGGGCGCTCTCTTCTTGCCCCTGCACTAACGAATTATGCTTGATCAGTCTTTTATACAAGGGCGGAAAGGAATAACCTCTGCCTGATTAGGGTTTCAAGAAATATTAGTAACTTATATGGTCACTCAGTCCCCAGAAGGGCTGGGTGACAGCAAAACGAATTCTACTACTGCTTTTCGTTGTGTCAGCGAAACGAATTTTACTACTGAATCCCTTTGCGTCCCAGGGATGGGGTGCCATCCTGACCTTGCTCGTGAAATATAACAGACCATTTGTCAAGGGACTTGAGTACAATTTTCTGAGCATCGCATTACGCATCGTATAAAGTGAAGGGTGCTAGAGTTTGTTCTGTTAATCGTGCGTACACTGTGCAACTTGAGGGGCGATCACCGTATGAGATACGACCGATGTTGCAATCAATTTAATTTTTCTGATCACGATTTTAAGAAAAGAAAATATTAAAGTCGCGTAAACCGCGATTTACTAGTGAAACTTGATTTAGAGGAGTCATTAGATCGGCGGATTTGTGATTCATGTCGGAAAAAAGGGAGTCGGCTTAAAAAATGCTTTTTGTTAGTGAAGTGAGCGTCGAGATCGGTGGCTCCCGTGGCATTAATGAAAGTAGCGGAGAGCTCAGTGAATATAGTGAAAACAGTGGAAATCGGGGAAATGGCAATTTAAGCTCTTTAGATAGTTGAAGTGTCTACAAAATGAATGTTGAGAAGATAAACAAGAGTTTAATTTCAATAGGAGATACCCCCGGAAATAAAAGAAAATTGCAACAAAAACGGTATCCCCACGAGAAATTTCAGACAGTACAAAGTGCTTCAACAGATATTTTTTTCACACTAAAGATCCTTCACCGTCAATTGAAAAATCAGACAAGAAAGACATTATTAAGAAACTTATCGATTCCTTTCACTCAACAGACGTTGAAAATTCAAATTTTGACAATTTTTGAAAGTTGAAAATGCAATAAAATTAAACGACAGTTCGCAACAACCAAACACGTGATAAAAGTGTCTGAAAAGTTGGATGAAGAAAATGGAATTTTGTCCACACCTGAAAGTAAGTTCGGTAAGGCATTAGAACTGTGGATTGTGTCGAAAGTTCAGGAATTCTAAGGTAAGCGAGTACAAATATTTGTAGTGAGTAATGAGGAATCAGAAAATTTCAAAACATCAGTCATAACATGAATCAAGAATCCGTCATTTAGTAATCAAACACAATCTTTAGATTGTACCATCTCACGAAGTACTTAAATTACTGCTCCATCTAAAGAAATTCATCGCCAATAACGCAAGAAACGCGTCTGTTACAGCAATCTACGGGACGCTGGTTCATAAGAAATTAATATTTCTTGAAGTTACTGAGATCCCAACTTTAATTTTTTTCTGGAGTAGTCAACAATACTCTAGTGCGTTTATTAATATTTTTAAATATATTATCTCATCGAGTTTACAAAAATAATCAATTTTCAAAATTTTCAAAATTTCAATTTTTAAAAAAATTGAAAACTTAGGAAATTAAATATTTTGCAAAATTTCAAAAATTAAACATGTTTTTTAAGTTTCTAGTGGAATTTGAACGGAGTTTCTATAGTTAGTGTATTCAAATATATGATATTTTTAAGCTATTGATGTTCGTAATTTTCAGCAAATTTCATCATGCAATATTTCCGAAAATAATAAAGTTAGAAGAAAATAAAAATACACATGCTAAAGTGTTTGGTCCATATAATAAATAGAAAAAAAATAGAAAATAATTAAAAATATGAAGGTCAAATTTTGGTCTTTTTGTGGGATTTGATGTGGAATGCTCATTTACAGTAGTGTATAATCATTTACCAATTATCATGTATTTCACATATTTAAATGCTCTTGGTGTCTTTTTCATAACAGAGAGTGACATCAATAGATAGGTGCTGAACTAGATACTACCTGTCAGAAAGTTCACGTGCTTCTAGATACCAGTATCGTATGATAGATTCAGTTGCCGACTCCCCTATGATATTTTAATAGAAGTCTGACTATGAGTAAAGCATATCTCGGAAACCGATGACGTGGATTTGTCGTTTCGTTAAGTAACTCGGATCGATCATGACTCACCTGTCGTGTTGCGATAGTCTAGAAAAACATGGGAATAGGGATTCATTTGACAGTATTCATTAATGTCGAAAGTATTATGCCCGGAATTTTCATATGCCACACATGAATCTCCATGAGGTATTTTCCAAAGGGTAATAAATAACATTGTAAAATATGTATAAACATATTGTATAAATAACACTGTAATAAATAACATAGTAAAATATGTTTACACATATTTTACAATGTTATTTATTACCCAATGCTTTATTATTAACATTTGCCTCCGACGACGAGTGTGTGTGTGAGAGAGTGAGAGGGGGGAGAGAGCGAGGGAGAGAGGGAGAGCGAGAGCGAGAGCAAGAGAGAGCGAGAGTCAGTCAGTCAAAAGTAACAGAGACGGCGATGGAAAGGAAAAAGTAGTGATTAGAAATCGCACGAGATATCTCTACCCGACGGCTGTTAATATGGGAGCGTTAGATCGCATTTTAACGGTCGCCGGGAGCGTAGATTTCTCGGGCAAACTCTCTCTATATCTTACTTACTTAACATTTTCAGCCCGGGGAATTCCAAGGAGCAGGGATCTTAGGCATGAACTGATGCCTGAATCGAGGAAAGGCGGATGAGTCCGCCTGGCGGAAGTCACTGGCTGACGTCTTGGGGCGTAGGGGGGCGTGGCGGGGTGGGGGTGGGGCCGTCCCTGACCCGCGCGCGTCCCCAGAGGCGTGTTGTTAGCAACGGCCGCGTGCGCTTTCAGTCGATAGGTAGCGGTCACCGGTCGATGGGCCAGGCTTCGTCTTCTGAACGCCCCCTCACTCCTGCAATGGCCCCTACTCCTCCGCACGGCCCTCGCACACTGCCCTCATTGGCCCATTGGAATTTTGTAAATTTAAATACAAATTTTATATAAAATTATATTAATATGAAGTCTGTATTTTAGGAAGAAATGTAATCATTAGCTCTAATCTTCCAACCGTCAGTTCTGAAAGGTCGAGGAAGTTACCGAAGATTCGTGTAATTTTGAGAGTTTGGAAAACAGAGTCCACTGCAGATGTGAATTTCTTCATGAACTGATAATATAATAAAAACTTTATTTTAGTGTGTCATTGTAAATTCGTGAAACATTCAATAACAAAAAACACGAAAAGGAAACAAAATGCGTAAAAACAACCAAAATGACGCAAAGATCCAAAAAGTGACCTAAAATTGAGAAATGGTAAAATTATGGCCACCGGGATCTCTGAAATGTGCACGTTCCCACACGTTACAACATGATTCCTGATTAAATTCTCATCGTCTTCCATTCCATCAATAGCATCGATAGCAAGCGTGCTGGTTCCTTCGAACTATCCTTGCAAGTCTCGGGAACGCACCACGCCCACTCACATATTGCTTCTTTCGGCATACATAGTCTGCGTCAACGCATCCCACTCTCACGACCACCAAAATGGTCTCTTACTCAGTTAAGCCCAACCCACATGCTGTTAAGATGCGCGCTTCAGCAGAATGGTATTAAACTAGTGGCGTTACAAAAGCACGTACTTTCTCGCATTATTTCTAAATTTGGAATTTTTGAAAATTCAGATAATTAAACTAAAATTAGTTCTGTGTCAGTCCCATACCCCTCCTTTCTTTTATCCGTAGAAAAAAGTTAAAGAAAAAATTTGGAGCAGTTTTTGAGAAAATGTTACTTTTTGGTAATTTCCATTAACTTCAATCAGAAATTTCGCGAAAACTACTCCTTTTTTCAAAAACAATTTCATTAACTTACTATAGGTGTGTTGGAGGAAATAATTTACCAGTATTAAAAGTTTTTAGTTCCGAAAACACTTTTTTTTGGAAGTTTCTTTTTATCTTCTGACCGAATCCGAAAACAAATTATCAGTGACCGACCAGGAGACCGAGGCGCTTCGAATAACACCTCATGTTTGTTTGTTTTTTTAATCTGTTCCTGTTGGTAAATACATAGGTAGTTATTTCAACTTCACATATGTAATTTTTATTACTTACTCGCTAACTTATTCTAAACTTACATACTATACAATGGGGAGGTTGCCCACTATGGGTCCTCTAATCTGTTTCTATGATGGCGAATTTGATTTGAAAGATATGGAAAGGGTATTTATTTTGAATTTTGGTTTTATGGTTTTTTTTTGCGAATCTAAATTCGGTGAGTGTTGGGATTTGGTGTATGTTATGATAGACGTTTCTAGCAAGGTGTGTGATGTGATGATCTAATGATACAATGTTGAATTCCTTGTGGAGTTGATTATTTGTAATGAACCATGGGGCGTTAGTTATGTTTCTCAGGAATTGGTTTTGGATTAGTTGGAGTTTGCGAATATTTGTTTTGGCGGTGTTAATCCATATGGGACAGACGTAAGTGATTATAGGTCTTATCATGGTTTTGTATATTGCTATGGCGGTATTTTGTTGTAGTGAACTGTGTCTATTGATTTTAACTGACGTAGTTTTGCCTTGGTTTGCATTATCTTTGTTTCAATACGATCGCGCCAATTTAATTTTAAATCGAATTGCAGTCCTAGGTATTTAATTGGTTTATTGGGAGGGTACCATTCTATTGAGATGTTGTTAATTGTTAGCGGAGAAGGGGGAGTATATGGTCTAAGTGAGAAAATTTTTTCTGCTTTTTTGGTGGGGTTTCGCTGAATTTTGTATTTCGCGGCCCAGCTATCAAGCGTGTGTAGGTATAACTGTGTTTTTGCTCTTAAGTCTGCTAGTGAGTTGCCAGAGATGTATAATGCCGTGTCGTTCGCGAATTGTGCTATATGGATGATTTTTGATTTGGGAATGTCTGATACATTCAGATTAAACAACGTTGGTGATAAGGGGGATCCTTGGGGTAATCCTGCTTTGATGCATCGGGGGTTAGAGAGGTGTTGACATTGACGGAGAAGGTTCTATTGCTTAAAAATGTGTTAATGATTGTGTGTAGATAATAAGGTGTGCCTATTTGGGTGAGTTTAAAACTGAGAGCTTGGTGCCATGTACGATCAAAGCACATCATATGTCTCAATTAGTGCACGGAAAGTGGTTTAGCCGTGAGTGACAGATCAGCACACACACGCGCGCACACACACAAACACACACACACACACACTCAAACATTGAGTTACTCAAATATTGTAGAGAGATTTTTCACAAAAAAACAATTAACGTAACAAAAGACTAAAGAAAAAAATATTTATTGTTGAAAATATTAACTTTTTAATCATATAAAAATTCACAATAAATATACAACGAAAATGTCTCATCCTTCGCGCTTCCCACATCAACCGTCTGTCACTTTTCTATAGGCGAATAAAATTTCATATATTCAAAGGAAATATATGGATACAGTTTTCGCAAATCATCAAATTTATTCTGTTTATTTGGTACTTTTCCGAGTTGTTGGTATGCTTTTGCGACTGTAAAAACAGGGCATGTGTTTTGTCTAATAAACAGTTTAAAAGTTCCTAATACAGTCCATCAATAAAGATGCGTGCAATAATACACCCTTTTAAGATCGTATCATAACAGCAATGCATCATTGTACTTATACGAAATTACATTTCGATCTTTAGTGGTACATTTCTTTCCCAGGTTTCTCCCTATAAACGTATGATTTTATAATATCGTTGTCACCAGTCCTTGATATCTGGTGTTTGCATTCGATAAATGCGAACTTACTGATACAACGAATACAACCGACTATTATTTACGGCAGTTGATGAATGTTGTACAGCCTCCCGTGTTTTCTAAATGCGCACTTCACACTTGAGAATCTCATCTTGAATAAATGAATGCTCCTTTAGGAAGGAAAAAATCATTTATATCTTCTTGAACCTACTGCTATCAGTGAGGAGCAAGGAGCACCCTATTCTAAGGGTGATTATTTTTTTGTCCTGCACAAAGTGATGTATCACCCATTTGAAATACAGATGATACAAAGAAATGGCAGTGAATAGAATTATTCTGGGTGCGAGATCGGAGGGCAAACGGACAAAGACGCTCCTCGAGCGAACGCATATAGCGAAGCGAAGGCAGGATCGCCGCGCAGCTGAGGACCATAAACTGCTCAAGAGGACGCACGGGTAGGACGCGGAGCAGACGGATTTAGGACGCTAGGGAGGTGAACGCCAGCCGAGGGCAGGGCACAATTCCTGCCAAGCATGAGTACGAACCCCACGTGGTCTACGACACCACATGAACCTTTTTTCATCAGGGGGACAAGTCCCCGGGGATGGCACCTATGGCTTTCGGCTTTTATCCGCACCCCCCACCGATGCACAAGTACACCGACGGGCTGATGTCCGGATACAGCCGGAACCAGTTTACCGTCTCGGCAGCTTCCCCATACAATGCCTGGGTAGGGTCCCCCTTCTAGCTCAGAGCTCCTAGCTATCCAGGCTAGTTTCGGAGTCAAAACAATGCACCACTCACGTGTTCCGGGAATAATTTCCCTCCTCTTTGCCTAGAGTATCGAGCCACTACTACGACAAATCCGAGAACCCAACTGAGGACCACCTGAACTAAGGTCCAGGAGGCTCGGAGCCCCCATCCCGTCTCCCCACTGCCTTCACCTTTAGGCTATCGACGTGGGTACTGCCAAAACCTGGACAACCTGACGGGTGGTATCAGTTTTCCCGCCGAACTTCTATCCAGACATTCAGAGTACTCCGAAAAGCATCCTTCGCCCGATTCGGCCCAAAGGGCGACGCGCCATAAACTCAAATGGTGGGTAGCCGGGCGGGCCCGACTACTAGGAACTTAGCATCGCCTTCACATTGTGTGTACCTTCAAGTAAACGACGTGAGCGGCGTTGTAGACTCAGGATCCGGGAGGTCGTCTACGACACTCTTCCAGAAACCATGACAACCTACGCCCTCGTGATTCTCCCTTGCGAGGGCCATTCACGAGAAGTCAAAGACCGTGCAAACGGGACAGCTATTGTTAAGAGATGAAGAGCGTAAGAAAGGCGAGACTCGGGAGTGTAGCGACGTGCGCCGACGCGCTTCTCACGGATTTTGATAATCGTACCGAAAGGCGTAGCAGCGGCCGGTACTTAGACCTTCAGCGAGGTTGCAAATCGGTTAATGAACAGAACCAGCGACGTCTTTGGAATGCCAATCGCTCCCACGGAAAAATTTGATACGCCGCAGCTGCGAGCGAAGGGGCAAATGCCGCGTAGAAAAAATGTGATGACCACAATTTCGTCCAGCCAATGAGGAGACCTATTGCGAGTCTCGCTGGAATGAACAATATAATTATTGGCAAAGCGAGTAAAGGGGCGGGGACTCGCCAAACCAAAAGTAGAGACGAGAGGAAGCTTCGCGGTGAACAGGCAGTACGGGAGACGACACTTGATATTTTAGAGAGGTCGAGGCGAGTGGAGTTCAAACGTAGAGCCAGGCAGAGATGGCAGTCGGACTTAGATTTTGAGAGAATTCGAGTCCATTTTGAACTTATAATCTGCAAGAGGTCGAATCGGAACTACTGAGAAATATCAAGGAGCGCGTAGCTCACAGGCATAGTTTCTGGAGTGAGGGACCGCCAAGTACAACTGCGGAAGTAGCGACTTGGAAAGCTCAACTCCGAGTCAAGTAGTATGGCGAGTCAGACGAGCGACCGATGTGACGGCAACTGAGGCGACGTACGCTGATAGAGCAGTCAGGACGCCTGTGAATTGCTATTTGGATGATAGAGACGGTGCTCAAGATCTTCAAACTTTATCCGGTCGGGATTTGGAACAATACCACAATCGTGGTACGAATGACCGCGGCGAGGCGCCGTCAATAGACTGAGCGGCGAGGGAGCTGAGGTCGATGGCCGCGCCACGCAGCTGAGGGCCTTTCCATTGTGTGATGGAGAACGAGCGGGACACAGCGGTGTCAACAGAGAGGGCAAGTAACAAATGGCACTCTCTTTCTCCTTGCTGTCTGGCACACGACCACAGGAAACTGATTTTCACGAGGAGGAGGAATTAGGAAACGACAGGTATGTTAAAAACAAAGGTCATTTATTTAAAGAAAGAATAATTTGTTGTTGTAGTAATAATTAGAAATTTTATTAGAATGATTGCGCGATGCGACTTTTGGCAAATTTGTATCACAATTTTCACATTGGAGTAGTAAATGACCTATTTATCAATCTAGTTATCTCTTTTCAATTACCACCTTCCAAAATACAGTAATTTTAGTACCTGCATGTGTAATTAAAGTGTTAAAATAAAAAATATTTAATGATCATGAGATTGACTACCATGGAGCGTATAGCCGGACAGCTGTTCACATGGCAGAAATGTACTAAATAATAGGAGAGTGGTTGCGTGTAAAATTCAACAATGTAAAAGATAGAAGTAACCCATAGACCCGACGTTAACTAATGCCATGATTAAAATCTGAAAAGGGCAGTTATTACCACAACTATTATCAGAGAAAAACGAGTATGTATTTGAGTTATTTTATCAGTGGCAGACATGAGATAGTCATTCACAAACGAGCGTAATTCGGCGGCTTTCTTGCTGTCCCATCGTGGTAAACACATATGTGAGATGGTTTCTCTTTTATTTCGTGAATTCAAAATAGATTAACATGTAACTGGCGGTAGTATAAATTTTTCCGAACAGGAATATAAGGAATATTCAACGTGTAATTAAACGCTTTATCGAAGATGCTTTTGTTTTTTCTCTTCTCTTGGTCGGAGATATTTTCAGTTTCTGATTTTAATTTATTATGAAATTTCTTTAATGTTCTTTGATGTATCCTTAATTCTGTAGCAATATTCATCTTTTCTGCTGAACTTAAATATGCACTTATCAACTTTAATCCAAGTTCTTCGCAAGTACAGCAGCAATCAATTCGTGGTCTGTCGAATCTGTGATAAACTTTTAAGCTATTGAAAAAGAAATACTTGAAGCTGCATTTTAAATGTGCATACTTTATCTGGAATATTTAAAACCTCTTCTTTGTATGTAATCGAGTGTCCAAATACATCATGAGCTTAGAATAATAGCTCTCCTTTAAAATATAGCTTTTAATATACTCCCTTATTCTGACTCTTATGCTTTCTGGTATTGTGTTTGTCTCGCATATTTTCCCTTGCACATTTTTAGATTCAAGACAGTTTACGTAGCTTAGACAGCACATTTTTAGATTCAAGACAGTTTACGTTCTTAGAGAAATTTTGTGTGGCTTAGAGAGACAGTCAGATATAGAACATTTTTGCTTTCCACAAAAAGTTGAAAGTACCCCTAGAGACATCGCAGAGGCTTGAAGCACACATTTTTGGCAAGTAATTTTTTATTTATGTATTAAGAAAAGTTTCTTCCATTTACTCACAAATCGAAAAAATGTGTCATCGAGACATTTTCTTTGTTCCTCGGAATAATTTCTGAGTCACATCCCACTTAGGTATGGATCCCTATCATGACCATGGAGCTAAACCATTCAAAATTTACTCACATGCGCATTTCATAATTGACTATCATTTATTTTTTTATTATATGAGTTTGCGTGAAGTGTTTGTCTCGTTTCAGTGAAAAATGAACTTTGTAATGACCCTGGAATAAAATATCCTAGAATAATTGAATACACGCGATTTTTGCCAGTTTACATGAACACAACAAAATCATTTTTAGCCAATTCGTAGGAGTTTTGGGGCCGATTTTGAAGATCCAGGAGTTATAATGGTTCAATACAATTAAAGTATCGATTTTCACTTTTCTTATATAACTTATGATAAATTTTCAGCTGCATGTTTCGAAATTGGATTAAAATTGCATGAGTATTTCCGTTTCTTTAATTACTACTGTACAAAAACTACAATTTAATTTCATTTTGTTTTGTCAATTTACAATAAATTATTATCGTTCTATTTTTGATTAATGTGAAAGTTACCTATAATGCTTAGTAATCAGTATAACTGGTTATAACGGGTACTTAATATTTATCATTCATTGCTACGAGAGGAATTCCATTTCGTATCTCTGATATTCATTTACTAACACTTTACAAGATGTTTTATGTTACTACTTGATGTATTAGGTATTAAAAATAGACAATTTATGGTTCTACTCTGATGGCCTTTTTCTTTAACGAATTAATCATTATTTATTTTGGGACCTAAAATATAATGACATAATACGATTATATTAAGATAAGTGAAAGTAATATGGCCACGTTAAGCCCGTCAAATTTTCCTGTTTATATATTTCAACATTTGACAAAATTAACACCATAATGATGAAAGCTAACACTTTTGCTTCAAGTTGAAATAGAAATATCACAAAAAGTGATTCAGAAATATTTTGTTGTTTTGCAAAAACATTGTAATTTTGAAGGTAATATGCCCACATGCATGTTTTATGGCCAATGCCAGATTCACTGTTTTTTTGTTTTGTTTTGTTGTTGTTGTGGTTTTGCATAACCATGGAACTAGGGTTAGCTATACTAATATATAATATGTATTATCTTCTTACAATCTAATTTTACAAAAATACGGTCTGACATGATATTAGTAATGGAAGGATTTCTGGATTAATCATAACAAATTTAGTATTTTCTGCGGTGAGGCTTTATTATACAAAATTGAAAACATCAGTAATTGCTTGATAACTTCAATAAAAACATAGTTTAATCTGTTTGACATTGAGAACAAATGAAGGTTTTTTTGTCTTAAATAGTCAGTCCCACACATTCTTCGTGGACATATTTCCCCTTTCACACTGCATCGACGCATGTCCTTAACTGCTTCCTCATAGCAAACATGACAAACATGACAATACCAGCTTTCCTCATTTTTCTCTGCAGGATTTGTTTGCTCCAGTGTTTACATTTTTGTTGGGTTTTCTTCATGAAGTGTTAGGAAAATCTTTATTCTTTTTCTTTGCCTATTGATCTGGAAGTTGATGAATTGTTTTGAACATCGTCTGATATATGAGTTGAGCATAAATCATCGAAAAAAAGCGCGAGAGTTGCTTGCTCGCGACACACTGATTGAGAGCCAATCACCCTTTTTGCAGGATTAATTTTCTAGAAAATAAAACACAAAAACTTTAGTGCATCAAACACGTGAAGTTAATATTTCCGTAAGTGTAATATGTCCATCACTCTTGGCAATATTGACAGCAAAACATGTTATAACATCTCTTCCATGTTGGTAAAATATTGTGCATTATATTGCAATATATTGGCCTATTATAAATAAAAGGCATTAATCTGATTAGGTTGCTCATTAAATGCGCTAAAAGTTGATGTATATTGTCAAAATACTTAATCTTTCTTTAAGTGTAATGAATGATAAACTGACCTGGAAAGAAGTTTTAAGGACATGCTGTAGCACGTTCTTGACAATGGAAACTCCGGAGTGCGAATGCGCGAGTCAACAAGCCTGGAAGGGGATTAACGCACTTCTTACGGTCTCCCAGGCAGCATGCTAGTACTATCTATGGTAAACAGTTTCAGCTAACAACATAGCCGCTACTTGGCTATATTACCTTCACTGGCCATATTTGCATCACTTACTTACATTATGTCACATTTTAACACAAAAATTAAAGTAGAAAAGTCATTTATTTTTATTTATTTTACGTCAAAAAACAGTTCAAACTGCGTATGACGTGCTATGGGGAAAAGTGAGTGGTGTGCACATTTTCAAAATTCTGTGATCCCTACACTAAGTCATATACTACTTAAATTTTAAAAAAAACCTCCCATGTAATAAAATCTATTTTCAAGGATAAATAAGCAATAAATTTTGGCTCTTATCCATGTTGTCCACTTTTAACTTTCACTACCTATTTGGCGAGTATGATGGCCTTTTGTAGTGCTTTCTCGTTGCATTTATATAATAAAGGTAACACAATGAAACCAATTTGCGCAAATAAAAGATCGTAAATTTCAAGATCAGTCATATCATGAAAGAAGTTATACTACGTAATTTACCAACTAAACCCTTACTCATTTTCTAAATATTTAAATTAAATTTTTCGCGATCACAAATGAGTTCATGAAATCATCTACATTCCAGATGTACAATGCGTGATCGTGAAGATAAATATATGTATTGCATATTATCAATTTACTAAGTAAGACCTACGAAAGCAATATATTATGTGTTTTTGAATAGTTTTAGGGGCAAAATAGGAAGGGAAAAAACAAGACAACGTTGTGGAAAGAAACACACACAAAAGAATATTATGTATGCATTAAAAAAAGTCATCTCCAGCATAGGGTGAATTTTCTTCTAAAAAGTGTATAAATATTACTTTCTAGCATTCTTGGTTCGTAGTATAAAGATGTGTGATATGTAATACTGCGGCGTAAAACTTACTTTTCTACCGAAAAATCGTATTAAAAGGTTCCCCAGACCTAAAAAGTGGATAATTTCTGTTACTATATTTAGTAAATTACTTCATGCACCTGTACCTAGAATGCATGTTTCATCGGTTTTTGTTACCAAAATATTGATTTATGGTGTCCGTCTGTGAACAATGATAGTGGCTAAACCATAGGCAGGATTTTCACCAAAGTTGATATTCCTCCATCCATCTGGTTGTTGTCGCGGCCCATTGAATTTGAAAAGGATATAATGTTCTTTTGATTGGAGGGGGGAATACTTTACATGAGCCCACGCGTTTTAGCTCGTTGGTCATCGTGCTTGCTATCCATGACGCAACCCCGGGTTCTATTTTAGATCAGGCCAGATTGTGATGTGCGTTTTCTTAGCAACATCCCAGTATATGTTGCTCTGTGACGATGAGAAAATTCACTTCTCAGGTTGAGAAGACCAGTATACGACGGGGAGGTGTCTTCGTGCTAACCACACGTATCCCATTAACCCATAACCGCGGGGCCGGGACGCTCCAGATAGGTCAAGGTCCGTCCGCGGACTGTCGCGCCAAGTACAAACAGATCAACTTTACATGACACTTCAAAGACATTTTCAATTTTTTTTTCAAAAACGTCATCAAATTGTTTTCTTTAATTTTTTCTCGGATAAAGCAAAGTACACTTATAAAAATGGCACATGTCCTATTTTCGTTGAAAGCTTTGAAGTTTCATAATTTCTTAAGTTTAAAATGTTTTCGGCATCTTCTTACAACTACAAAATTGAAGACCAATTTTTATCTGAATTAAATCTGTTATTTAAAATTATTTCTTTAAATAATGTCGTGTAAACATATTTGAAAATGTGAGTAGTTTTGGGCGTAATTTTAAGTAATCCTCTTTAAAATGCGAAATATTATGTGATATTGTAGTTCCGTTAAATTTTTATTATTTTTTTCATTACTTCATCAAACAAGTAGCCTACCTATAATTACAATACACAATGCTTAATTCCTTACTTTGTTTCTCATTTCATACTTCGATTAATGCAAAAATTGAAAACTCGCAAAAACGGAAGCAAATATTGCCATTGAATAAAGCTTAAGCATAATCAAAAGAAGAGAAACTTTTAATTGCATTTGGTTGTTTTTATCCCCACCCCAAAAAAGGACACCATGTTGCTGATTGTGTTTATTATTGCTACACTCCGAAAAAACAAATGTCTACATCGAAGATGAGCGCTGTTGATATATTGACGTTAACTACTCATTTGGATGTTGAAATCTCCACATGTTAAAAGATGTACTTTGGAATGAGATATTTCAAGTTTAAAATAGTATAACAACAAAATAATATGGGTGTTTTCTGTGGTCCCGTAAACAAAGCATCAAAGTGTGTCCGAAATCCATATAATTAACTTAGCATTGTAGGCACAAAATAGTCTACTAATGTTCCTCAAAATGTAGTGTTGTATTGAAGGTATCTTTATTCTTCAAGTGTATTGTACTCCTTGGTTTAGTGAAGTGGTCCCATTAGCTTCATCCCTTTGTTATCAAAGTGACACAATTATTACAGATAACCTGTGAGTGGCGATCTCAGATATCTCGCACACTTTTCATTTCTTGTGATTTTTTACTAAAGAAGTACTTGAACATAAGATTGGGATTTTGACTTCTTGATGTCCTGCAAAGTCATTCTGATCCTAGATAGAGTAAAGACCTGGTGATTCTCATTTTGTGTTATTACGCCATTGCATCAAATACAATACACACCTGCGAAAATGATAAACGCGAGAATACTCTTTTGTCTCCTGATTGGTAAAATCTAATTTTTGATAAATGAGAATAGTTATTTATGATAGAATGGTAAAAGGGGCATTTTATTTTGCGATTAGAAAATGTTACGTCATGACGCCGATAGGCTGAGTGACGCACAAGAAAAATAAAATCACTTCTTATTGTGTGTATAATACACTATTTTTAAATAGCCTTATGGATCTCATTTAATTTTAATTTAAGCATACAAACCAGTATGTTATATTAAAGTCAGAAGAAGCTAATGCAATCAGACGAAAGTATTTCGTTTTCTTTATTGTGTACAGATTTATCTTAACATTTGAGCATCGTCTTACATTTAGCACTAATGCTAGAGATTGAACTTTCAGCACGCTTTCCATGCTCTAAAAGGAACCGCTTTTAGCTGAGCTGCATAAAATAGAATTTTTCTACAACTGTATAGAAATGCAGATTCTGCGCATTGCTCTTCACACGTAAAATTGTTTTTTTTAATATCCATTAAAAAATAGTTTGCCAAGACAATTGTCTTGTTAACGTGAAAAAAGTACTTCACGCATTGAAATAAAACAAAGTAAACAGAATATCTCTTAGTAACTCTTTAACATTCATAACATACGGTCCTATAAAACTCACTGCTATTTTCCGAGATAGCAAACAACCTATTCCAATATAAATTACAAACTTTTTTTCATATTTTATAATTTTTATGCCGCTGTAAAGAAAATGTTCATATTTTGTAAGCGAAGTGTTTTTTTTTAGTTCTAGACTGATTTTCTTGCCTCTACCTACGGACTCGGCAAAAAATTCAGTCATGACTGTGTAAAAAGCAGCCACTTCTCGCACTTAAAAAATAACTACATTAGCACGTTGTCGTGATCTAGCGCAAAAGTCCAGGGGTTTTGACATTTACATTATCATCGACACTTTATCTTTGAAGTAGCATGGATCGTTTTATCTCGAAATCTAGTTCGTCTGCTAGTATATACAATGCCACCTACCATTGCACCAATTGTATGATCTAATGATGAAACTTCTCTTCTGGCGAGTTTTATCGAACGAGGAAATACAAATTAAACAACATTCTTATAAATATATTTTCGAATGCACGTTTAAAAATCATATTTTATAAAAATTATATTAATTTATTTAGATATTAAAAGTTAGATGTTTTATAGGTTATATTATTTGACGGCGATATTAAATGAGGATTCTTTATTGGAAATTTAAATGTTATAAATGAATTATGTATTTTTAATTGCCGACTTAACATTCCAAAATCTATCGTTGAAATAAGTAATTTAATCTACATACTTATTTTTTATTAAACGTTCAATAAAAATCTGATGTCGCAGTCGAGAAATTCGTACATGGTGATGGCAGAAAATAGTACTAATTCTTCTCTGCCGGAAACATCTCATTCGTAATAAAACAACTTAAAACCGACTTTGAAATGTAAATTTCTATTAGTTTCTATTTATTGCAATACATTGTTTTATCCAACTTCATCATGTAAACGAAGAAAAACTGCAAAATAAATATCTTAGTATTGGTCAAACAAACTGAGTCTTCCTTTGTTTTGATTAGAATGATGACAAAAGGAGACGGAGACGAATTGGCAGATTGCCTAATAGTCCAGTCACTAAGTACGTGATGAAGGGAACTAAGTAGCGCTCCACGATTTCACCAACTTTCTCGTACTATTTACTGAAACGCTCTCCGTTTCTGTCAAATTATTTCTGCAACCGGTTTCCGAATTTATATCATTTTTTGGGGCGCCAGGAAAGGGTTGCGATTTTAAATTTCCCGCAAACACATCTAAAGGGAAATAATTATCCTACTACCTCTGCCGGTTGGGTCCTTACGAAAATAATCGTCGCCAGTACTTACTTTCTTCCTAGCAAACGATCATTCGATCCGCTCTCCATACGGAAGAAGCGAGGAATCTGAAATTTGTTTCTGGAAAGAAATTATTAAACTGTGGATTGCACAAGATACTAAAGAAATGATAATCAGCTTTTCTTTTTCAGAATAAGAACGTTATAAGTTTATTTATCGATTAATTCTTTTTTAACATTAAATGTCACCTTGGTCATGACCGATCGTAAATATTGTCTATAGCGCTATTATTCTTACTATTTTAGATATCCATGCGCTCTTGGACGATGAGGCCAGGAAGAATCCACCGCTCCGACCAATCTTCTCTCGTGTATCTTGTTCTCCTCAACTCTCCTTTGCCGGGTCGATGTCTTCCTCAACTTATTAATTGTTTCACTTACTTCCCTATTCTTTGCCACAGATGGGCACTAACTCCAAGACTGTCATGTTTTATTTAATCCACGATACACGAGTCTATTTCTTCTAATTAATTCCTCCAACTTTTAACACGATAAATATAAAGTTCATCCCCTAAACTACAAAATATGTCTCGAGCCTCTCTTCCCTGCTCTCACGTCTGTATTTTCTTCAAGTCCAATTTGCGCACTCCCGGTGCCAGAATTATTGAAAGTCCCGAATAGAATTACGCCCACAAAATATTTATAAGTCCTCACTGCTCAATTAATTTCCCGCAAATTGACGTCAATTGACGTTATTTCCCGCAAACCAAGTCCCGCATCTATCATTTACAATAACCTCTGCAGTACGATGTGTACGGTACACGATCTAAAGCTCATCTCTTCCAATATTACAAAGTTCAACCCTCGATAACTTTCATACACTCTTGTCTCTTGTTTTACAAAACAATCTCGAGTTTCCTTCTACGTCATACCCCATTACCAGTTTACCACCAATCCTACATGCCCTTATATCACAATCTTCTGTCCGTTACTTGCCGCGCTATGTTTATTTTCTTCCGCTTCCCTGGTTGCTAAGGAACGCTCTGCCTGCATGCCTATGCCCTCAACATTTACACTTTTTACGATGAATCTAATACATTTTTGTTCCCAATTCCCATCAAAATATTGTGTGACAGTCTGGTATGTCACATTACATTTTTAATGTCCTTGTTATGGATCAGGTTTTCGGTTTTGCCCCATCCTCTCCCCGGCTGCCATCTATCGCCGCCCAAACTACTTTTTTAAAAACTTTTTTCATTTTCTCGGGCCCCTAATGGTAGAACTGAAACATGACTTTAAAAGTATTATAGAACAGTAAAACTTCGTTCCATATGGGTATTTTCCTGCAAAAATGTGAAGCCGTTTTTTAGAAAAAGTCATTTCAGCGTTTCTGAAAATGTAAAATTTGAAGTTCGGTTTCACCCAAAACTTTTGTTGTCGATAAACTTTACTAGAAATTATTTGAAGTAACTGAACTTTGAAGTAATGTATGCAAATTGGGGGTAACATAATAATTAATGATGCGCGAGATATTTTCAAAAAAATCACATATATGTAATTTTTGAAAAAATAAAAAATACATCAAAGTGACATTGCTGTCGTGTTATTTAGTCCATTATTACCACTCTCCGATCAAAAAAATTAAAGAAAAAATCGGAACCGTTTTTGAGAAAATGGCGTTTGAGCGTTTCTAAAAATGCGGAATTTTGAGTTCATTTTCACAGAAATCTTTTGAGTTGTAGAGAATTGTTATGAAGCATCAATTGAAGCACATGTACTCTTAAATGCAATAATGTACACAAATCTCCGGCAATGTAAATATTAACCACTTGAGAGTGATGTCAAAAAAATTACGATTGTGTAATTTTTAAAAACGTTGTATTCATATAAAGCAAAAAGGCGTTTACAGCTTACGGCCGTTACATCTGTTAGGGCATCTTAATGGCCGTTATATGTGTTACAGCATGTTTAACTATGAAAAGTTACAAAAGGTTAAAAGAAAAATTTAGAGAGGTTTTTGAGAAATTCTTGTTTTTGATACTGTTTTTTAATATCGAACATATTTGAAGCAACAATGCGCGAAAATTACTAAAATTTTGAAAAAATATACATCACCTTGAAGAAAGAACTAATTATGGACAAATAATTTCATTTGAAAGAAAAATCTCTATCTTCAATTTTGTAGTTTTAGGAAGACGTCGAAAACATTTCAATATTTGGCAGTTTTCAAAAATTCAGAGTTAACAGTGAAAATTGGGCGTATTTCATCTTTATAAGTGTATTCCACTCTATTCTTACGAGAAATATAAAGAAAAAGTTTGAAACCGTTTTTGAGAAATTTTTGAAAAAGTACCAGGGGCTTCATATAAAGTACCCCAAAAATTAATGAATGTTTTTTAAAATCGTAGAGCTTTGAATGGAGGCCAGATCGTTCGGAGAGTATTCATTTTGGAAAAAATCCTAGACATAGTTTAGGCGCTAGTGTTGTGCACAGACGGACGGACAGACGTTTTGAAAAAGCACTTTTTTCTGTATCAGGAGTATTGTGTATTTCCCAAAATATATATTCCCCAAAATGAGTATTTCCGTTGAAATCTCGAATTATATTTTCCACAGCATTTCATAACTTTCTGTGTACAACGTACATTACTCGGTATTTGTGTACGTATACGGAAAAGTTCCGGAAGTTTTTGAAGGTACAGAAATCGAGCTTTGATGTTTCCATCTTCAAAAATGTCGGTTTCACGAAGAAAAGTACGAAAACGCCTAAAAGCTTCGCACTTTTTTCAGTTTGGCGCTTATATTTTGCAAACTGTGCGTTTTATCTAAACAGCCACTATTTAAAAAATTAAAGTTGATAAACGTTTTTGCAAAATACATATTTTATCTTTAATAAAAAATATTTAGGACCTAGAGCTCGCAGAAGACAGTGACATTTTGGCCTTCTGAACGTCTTAGCCTTCTGACCAAAACGAGAGAATAGCTCTCTCCAGGCCTTGAATCTCGCGGCAGCGCTCTAGTTTCACTACATTATGCTTGAAAACAACTATTGTGAACGAAATTTTGGTATTGTTACGTGATTAGCACGCCGGTATTCGCGGAATAATCAGGAGAGAGTTTACTCGCGCGGAGTATCTGCAAAAGCCAGCTTTTTGAATTCAAAAGAGAAGCAAAAAAAAGTGAAGAGCCAATTGTGTACAATACAATATATTCATCGAATACATTTACATCAAATATTGCATACATTTTATCAATACGTGCCAAATTATGACAAAGTGAGCATAAAACTTATTCCATTCGTTCTACATTCTTCTAAGTGTCTTTTAGAGTATTCAAGGATAATGTTTAATCAAAAAAATTGGAGGCATTTTTTCCAATTTTGAAAATGTAATTGAGGTTACATGTAAAATCCTGAAACACCCCCGAAAAATTAAAATATCAATTTTTTTAACTGGAGGGTGGTGGCGCAATTCTGGCTTCAGTTTCGGATTCGGCGCATCGACATACATAGAAAAACATGTGTCAAGTCTTCGGGTCTGACAATAACCGCCGAAAACAAAAATACAATTTCACGATAGTTTTTCGCGATTTAAAGAAACTGGAAGGTGGTGGCGCACTTCTGACTTCAGATTCGGATTCAGCGCGTCAAAATACATAGAGAAACATGTGTCAGGTCTTTGAGTCTGCCTTTTTTATGTGCCTGTAAAATAATGTTAATAAATAATGATAACTAACGCATCAAACTTTTACTTAACAGTCTAGCAATACCTAGTAATATTTGGAATGATTTTCCTTGATAGTCATATATCAACTGGGATAGGGGCGATCAGCGTAGATTTTTGTATCTACCATTGTTTAGTAAAGGAGTTTCTGTTTCATCATTTAGAACTTTTATAATTAGAACCTTTCGTAACCCTAAGACCCTATTTACACGCTTCTTCTTAACAAACGATTTCAAGACGATTTTGCGAACGCGCGTATGCGCGCAAAGGCTACGCCACCCCAGATGCCTTTTTGCGGTTGCACGCGTTCATGAAAACTCCAGAAATTGTCCGTCCAAAAGGCAACTGAAAATCGGATCCAAGTGATAGTTTCGTCCTTCAAAGCTCATTGGATGTTTACAAATCAATTCGAAATCGTCGCCACGAATAATCGCTTTGTGGAAATCCCAGCGTTTTCTTACAGATAGGTCTGCCCATAAATAAGTTGAAATCCCATTTCGGTGTATGTCGATGTAGATAAGAATAGCTGTGCATTCGTATAAACATTGAATGTTGAACCATCTCTTGAGAAAAAGGTTGTGATCAGCTAAGTGCAGAGGAACGGAGCAAGTATGGAAAATGTTTCAATACTCGTATATTCATTTGCCGTACAGTAAGCCGTAAAAGCTGAAAATATTTGAACACAAACTTGCAGAAAATTATTGTAATGTATTGTTATTTTTTTCATGAGATTTTTCCAGCTTCAGGAGATGCCGATTTTCGACTATCCGCGCCGGGTACCCTCTATGTCCCTCATGAGGATATATTAACCTTTTACACTAGACACTGACATTATACTAGAATATTGTTGATTTTTTATTTTAAAGATAGAACATTTTTCATATTAATTTTTATAACATAATATTAATAATATTTTTAATACTAACCATGACACACTTGCCAGCTTCTACAGTCTGTGGTCTGCAGACTCACAAAGCCTTCCGCGACAACACACACACACACACACACACACACACACACACACACACACACACACACACACATGAAAGACAAAGCACAAATAGCCATTTCCACGGCGAGACTTGAACCCGTGACCCTTCCGGCCAAGGCGATGAGCCAGCACCCGTTCTAGCCAGCAACCATCCAGGTCAGCGTTGAAATATATTGCTAAATACATGTAACATTATTTCTTAAATATATAAAATTATCCAATAATAACTGTATATTGCAATTTATTCTGAAATCCGCTGACTCCCCCTCCCGTGATTGGCGATCTCCAGGTATTGGTATACGAAATAGGTGTGCAATTGTTAATCTTCGCTAGTATTCAACAATTTTCGAGTTTAAATTCTCTGTAAGTTAATAATACAGCCACAGTAATGATTTCTTATGTGTGTTCAGCCAACAGCTTATCACTTGTACGTTTCTTTCTTTAAATTGATTTCTTGATGGAATTCAAATTCACTGATCTATTAACTGTACGTCATAATTGTCATTTTTTGTTAGTACTTAATCGGCATTAGAAGGCTAATTTTTGTTATTTTTAGATAAAATTGTAAGAATTTCAATGTTAAAAATCACTCAATTTTTTGTTGAATCAACTCAGTATTGAGAAACATAGGATTACATTCAGTCAAAAATTGAAGCAATGAATACTTTTATGATCTTCGCAGTAAAAATGTCAGATACATAGCCAAATCAGAAATATAGTCAAAATTATTTTCCCGGGAGATATAGATTGTCATTATTTTGTAAATGCAATACATATTTTTTATTTCCAGTTAATTTATTCATTTAATTTGTTTTTTTGGATTACCTGATATTGCTGTACAAAAATTAAAGAAGAGAAAATAGGGAAAAGATTTGCTTTTGAAGATTTACATCTTAACGTTAAAGGAAAATTCGAAGAAGAAAAAATACAACACTTTCAAGTCACGGCCACCTGTTGAATTGGCTGCTCTATTTACCAAATGCGTAGAACCTTTTGATATTCTGATTTCCGGCCTGAACTTTGACATGAAATCGCGAGTCTTTTAAGAATTTGGTATCTCACCTCATGGAGATTAATATATTTTATTCATGCGAAACACTTCGATTAAAATCGCCTTGGAGAAAAAATCACGTTCGTAAATACCGTGAGCGTCGGCGAGGGTTCTTAGACAACGCCACTTAGGAGTTTTATGGAGTACCGGAGATAACAGCAGATAAGGACCTCTCATCAGACGCACTAATAGCGTTGTCGCAGTATCTCAGAAGCAGACACTCATTCATCTCCTCTACTGCAACATGCGTGGAGCACTTCGCAACATCTTCGGTAAGTGATGATTCGGTTGATTTTGTGAATGAAGGTAGAATGGAGAATTGAGGTAGAGGTAAATCGACACATTCGTCTGGAACATCAAAAGTCCACTATATTTTCCTTATAAGAACCATCAAGAAGTAGGAAACTGACCGCTATAAGTGACGATCCATATTAACCGTATTTTATCATTCTTTGCTAAATTATTTGGAAGGTGCAATAATTATGAAATATTTATGATTTTATTTCTGTATAATATAATGAAAATAAACTATTAATGCTCAACAGCACGTTCTTTCTCGCATTACTTGTAACGGTTACATAATATTATAACATACATTTGTGTATATTTTAAAAAAATAAGTAAACAAGAAAATAACGTTTATGTCATGGTATTCGGTTAATTTAGCTCTATTCAATTAAAATATTACAGATAAAGTTTGGAACCTTTTTAAAAAAATCTGGGTTTAAAAATTAGTTTTATTTCATGTAAAATTACGCAAAAACTACTCATTTTTTAAAATAATTTGTACATGATCTAATTTGAACGTCTAAATTCTAGAATATATTACATTAAATAATATTTATATCTTCAATATTATATTTGAAATACAACACCGAAAAATTGAACGTTTTACAATTTTTGAAGATAAAGATAAAGAGGAGTTAAAAAAATCGAACCTGCACCATTTTTATAAGCGTTCTTTGCTCCGAGTAAAATTTAGAGAAAAAATTTGAAGTAATTCTGAGAAAAGTTTGAATACATTAAAGCTTTATGTAAAGTGCCCTCCCGAAACAAAATATCCATTTAAAATTCTGAGGGCCTCGAGTTCGTCCAGATTGATCGGGGAATATTAGTTTTGGTGAAAATTCTGCTTATGATTTAGCCGTTTGTGTTGTTCTCAGTCGGACGAACGAACAGATTTTTTCCGTACACAAACTTTTCGGTGTCAATAACCCACAAAACACTGCACAATGTGTTATAGGAAGTAATTTTCTACCCGTCGGATGAAGAATTATCCTCTTTTTTGGGATCATGGACCCACAATACAATTTTTTCTGTGAAAAAACGCCGGTTTTCACCGCAACATTACGTAAATATCCTTATAGGTATTCTTTCCTAGTAAGTAATACACGATAAAGTAAAATGGAATCACCGAAATACGTGCTTGCTATTGCAGATTGAAAAATGTGGTTTAAAGCACCGACAACTGCTAATATTGTGCTACCGCTAATGTGCGCGTTCTCAGATAAAAGGGAAAAGAAATGTATGGTTTTTAGATTCGTGGGCCGGAGTCATTGTATTCTTGGCTGACCGGGATAAGCCGTGTTCTGGAGGATGGAGCTGACGTTTCGGCCACCTTGTTGTGGTCTTCTTCAGAGCTAGACTGCTCTACGTGCAGCATAGCTCTAAAGAAGGCTTCAACAAGATGGTCGAAACGTCAGCTCCATCGACCAAGACGCGGCTCATTCCGGTCAGTCAAGAATATAATGTATAGTGTATGTTTCCGTAATACAGTATTGTTATATCGACTTATGGCATCGGTCAGAAAGATAAGTGACTCTTAACCCCTAACGTAAAGGATTTAACAATCCGCCTTCCGTTGACAACTATCTAAAAAAAGGGCAGACTAATTGAAGTTTTTCCGACGACAGTGCGCGCTAGCGGCAGCAGTCCACAATAATCTGGTGATTGAAGATGATGCGTGAATTACAAAAACAAGATTTTCACAAAAATGGCTCCAATTTTTTCTTTAAACTATTGGTAAGGATAGTGCTAAGTTAACTCTATAAGAAGACATAAACGCCATATTTCTCTATTCTTTAATTTTGCCAAAAATTACAAAAATTTAATTTTTTGAATCATCTCTCGCGTCGTTAATATTTACGTTAGCGACCATTTGTTCACATTATTGTGTTTATGAGTACATGTGCTTTAAATAATGTCACATAAAGTTTCTTGAAACCCATCAGTTTTCTCATGATGAGCTCAAAATTCCGCAGTTTCAGAAACGTTCAAACGCCATTTGCTCAAAAATGGCTCCAAATTGTTTCTTCAAATGTTTCCAATGGTTAATGCTAATTGTACTGTTTAATATTACGTAAAGTATATTTTGGTGTGTTTATTTGTTTTTTCACAAATTACACAAATGTAATTTTTTTAAATTTTTCTCTCACCGTTAATATGCACATTCCTATCGATTATGTTGGGTATACATTATTACATTTGTGAGTAGAAATGTCTTAAATGACTTCAAATGAAGTTTTCGAAAATTTAATAGCTTCCTGTGAAAAAGAGCATTTTCTTCAAAACGGCTTCAAATTTTTCAATGAAAATTTCTAATTAGGACGAGGTTGTACTCTTCTTTAATAATCCTGAAGTAATATTTCGGTTGTACTATTAGAAAAACAAACATTTGTGAAAATGCCAAAAAATGCACTTTGGGCCACAATAGATAGCAGCCGGCGAGAGAATGGAGCAATACCTTAAAGACAGACCACACCAAGGAAATTAGAAAACTTTACTACGAGAAAGTCTGTGCCATTCTGTAGTATCTATAGTTAATTAATGAAGTGGTATACTATAAAGCCAAATAATTTTCTTATTCCTTCGTAAAAAATTACATTTTATTTCAATTTTTCCCACTGACAAAGTCGTGTAATTATGTGCCTTCCGTTTTGTGAATTGAAATTAATTATGTGAAGATTTTTAACTGTAACTTTAATAGAATTTTATTCGCACTACTTTAACTAAATTAACTAAAATTCAGGGTGAAAATTAACATACTGCAATGCGCGACTGCTTGGTATCATCGCATTAATCCTTCTCTTTCCACAACAACAAGATTCAAGAACAACAACAACTACTACTACAAAAATAAGTATTACTGTACTGCGCTTCTGGTCATAACGCATTTGACAAAGTATGGCATGTAGGATTATTGTACAAACTGAAGATATATCTTGAACACACATGTTAGGTCCTACTAAAATCCTACCTAAGTAATAGATTCTTCCAAATTAAACATAATAACGAAGTGTGTCCCTTTTAACACATCCTGTCTGGCGTCCCCCAAGGAAATGTACTGCGTCCAGTGTTAAATATTTTATGTCTGACTTGCCTACAACCCAAGAAATAATAATCACTGTATTTGCTGAAGATGCATCAGTTCTAGCTTCAGGCAGTGGCTCATTAGATCATACTGGATTGTTTCAGAAGTATTTCAACAAACAACAAACATGGCTAAATACTTGTCGAAAAATATTAATTGAAAACAAATCAAATTATATTTCTTTTACCACGAAGAGGTAAAAGTAAGATAAGTGCCCATGAACCTACCGAAACTATCACAAACAGATTCGACCGGGAGGTCCTAGGTTCGAGTCCCGACAGTGGCAAGATTTTCACACTAGCTTGTCAGCTAGGTCGAACTCAATGACTCTCTGAAGGAGAATTCTAGAAGTCGGTTGCTCTGATCAGTAGTTTTCCGTGGTTTCTCCGATCAACACCAGGCGAATGCTGAGCAGTACCCTAACAAACAGGCCACGTTCCGCGCGCGATCTTTCCTTCCTCTTCGTTGTCCTATTTTCATCCCTTAAAGACACTTACACTCACATGCACTACACTACCACACTTAGCGCTTGTCCGGTTCGGGCGGTGCCCCGTTGGTGGGAGATACTTGGTTGTGGAAAGACCGCTAGCCGATAGTAGCTCGGCGCCGCATCTAGCCTTCCAGTTGAGGATGATCACCGCCACCTCCCGAGGGGGGAAACATGCACTACTCTTACGGGGCTAATGACCGAAGTAGTTACGAGCCCGAAATCACTAACAACAAACAGATTCAATGAGTTATTTAGGTGTTTAACTTTAATACGAGACTCTTTTCAAAAAACGTATTGAGTGTAAACGAAAATCTTCCCGTTAAAATACAAAAATATGTACTGATTGTTAGAAAGAAAGTCAGAAATAGCGTTTGACAATAATACTTACTTTCTTATAGCCTATTTCGACCTTCTGCATGTAGCTCTGAAGCACTAGAAGCAAATCCAATATCCAAACATCCTATGATTTCAGTCTAGAGTATTGCATTGCAGATGTATTGCCAATGCCCCCAAGGTATGTTCGAAACGATGTTATTCACACTGATTTTAAAATGCCAACAGTTGATAAAATAAGAAATGTAAATGTATTTATCGTCACAAAAAACACTAATAAATGATACATCTAGAGGTGCGTTCTCTTCGCAAGAGAGTTCACAGCCTCCTGGCCGCTTTCCTTTCGAACAATATTGCCTGCATCTCTTAAAGTCTTGTACGAAATATCACAATAGATAAATCCCTTTTACTGTTTCTTAACGTCACTCGTTCGTGTTCCAAATTGTTGTTGCTGTAAAATAGTTTACTTTGAACTTTTCTGCAGTCAGTAATAGTCACAACTGGCATCATTCAAACGACAAGAAATTAATTTCTTCTCCAGGGCGAACGTGCACCATGCACTGAACAACAACAATAACAGAGATACACCACAACATAAAAATTTAAACGAGACAAAACGCATAATATAAAGGAAAGGGGGTCCTTTAAATTGTGTGAAATTCTGACTGTTGAATTTTATGAAGTCATTTTCGAACTTTCGTCGCTATAGCCGATCGTTTTCTCCAAGCGATCGCAAATTCAAGTCGTAAAGATTGATACGACTTGCGTTTTATGTAAGTCGTTAAATTCAATAATACACACTCAATAACATTCAGGAAATTATGGGTTCAAATATTGGTTACGTAAGAGCTTGTTCTTAATTGGGATCGTCGTCGCTTTAAATTAAATCCAATCGATTAGAGGTAGCGATATGTTCTTTAAATCAAAGAATGTATTATTACCTACAGTTGATTTTTAAGTAATATTTTACTGAAATAAAATGTTAATTAATAGAGTACTTTTTCTATTTGGATATACTAAATGAAATCGATCAGCTACAACCATCGAGTATTAATAGTATTTATGCGCCTGTATTATTTCAGTAGTAGGCATACCTTTCGCGGCTCTCACACGCAGCCAATCTCTATAAATAAAGTCTCCAAAGAAAGATAATTTTACGTAGACGTGATGAATTGCTTTGTTTTTAAAAAATATGAATGGTTTGTTTTTAGAAAACGCATTTAAATTTTCATTTCAAATGCAACCTGCAACACTCGGTAGCATATTTAAGCTATATAATAGAATAAAGAACCCTAAACGAAGCGTTTTAGGGCCCTAAAAATTAAAATTTTGAGTCCAAATGCTCTCTTCCCCACACCGTAATATACAGGATGATATCTCCTTGAAATTTCTATTACATTTTTGCTGGTTCGACGCTTCTCGATTCCAACCCCACCTGTTCAGAGCCTGTAAAATCTACATCTGAATGAGAAATTAAACTAATTCCTTGATATTCTATGCGATTGAATTACACGGGTGTATCTCTCTGCTCGGTTATAACATTAAATAAAAACATTTGGTATTGACACAGATCAATACCATTTTGTATTGCTATCAATTACAAGGAGACATACAGAACAAGTGACGGAAGATAAGAAAGTCTTGAAGAAAGAGATATAGTAACAATCCTATTATAATTTTTAGATATCCATAAATTCAATGTTCATCTGACCAATATGAGCAAGGGTGAAAAATAGATAAAAAAGATTTTTCGTCAATAAAAAAGTATATATTATTTCAGAGTTATCGAATCAGAATTCATGTTTCATTAATTATTCTGATAATTTTTTGACTTTGTTTACAGGTTTACTTTGGAAATGGTAAAATAGGAAAGAGGGTGCGTATTAACATGTCAGAGTTCTAGCACGGGTACGCTAGTGTTTTGTTACTTAGGAATTTTCATATCAAACAATTTTTAATTGAAAGAATAATTTTCTTGTTAATTTTTAACATTAACTCCTGGTCATCAATATATAGACTGGTCAAATTTTCTTATCTAGTTTTTAAAACCAGTACGTTTAAAACTTTTTTCTTCTTTAAGTAAAAATATAAACAAAATTAAATAAAAATTATGTAATAATTACTATATTTTTAATGTAAAAAGATGTACATCTGTTTTCTGCATGATCTTTGGGAACCCATATATTTCTTTACTACGTGCCTTTTTGAGAAAGATCTGCAGGACTTTTTTTTATTTCTTTTCTCAAACTCGACAAGCGAAAATATACAATACTAGATGAAGTACCCGGCGTTGCTCAGGCATTTATTACAGTAAATTATTATACAGGAAGAGGAATTCAATCTTTTCATGCCTTGCGGCGGGACCTATCTCTATATCTTCCATTGTATCCCTTCTCCGCCCTACTCCCTGCCATGCCACGATAGCTGTCTTCTCTTGACCCCATTTGGAAATTTCCAGATTACCTCGCTCACATTTCCACAAATAATGACATTTTTCTTATTTGAAGTTTCAGCTTCTAAACATTCAATTTATAACTAAAAGCAATAAACAAATCTAAGCTACAAAATAAGATACTTGTACTCACATTTAAAAATTTTGTGGAGTTTTAGATATTCCTATCAAAACTGTCACGTAAAACTAATCCTATTTTTATATTTTTTCTTCTATTGTATTCATAAAAAAAGTTTTGAAATTGATCTGTCAACTCGTGACCTTGAAGGCACTTACTGTTTTAAGCTGAGTATAACATGCGCTAGTTCATGCACGGGTACGGTAGTAGGTAGATCCGGAGTAATAGTTATAGATGTCATAACGTAATAAATGATTCATAATCATAAAAATAAATGAAAATACTTGTATCTATTCTGAAACATAATTACCAGTTTTCATAATTCTAAAGATGACAAAAATATATATGTTTAATGTCCTGTGTGATAGTAACACGTAGTATAAAACTTATTTGTTCAGGTAAATCAATTCATCATACGACTGATACAATAGAAAACTAATGATCCACCAAAATTACATTATGTGTAAATAATAAATTGACAATGCACTGAGCCACATAACAAAACAATATTAACATCATTATTGTATCTCAAGTGATAGAGATTATGGAGCCTGAATTATGAATAATAGAGACCAAAGACTCCCAGATATTATTTGCTTAGACAAAAATATTTTTAGACCAATTAATTTTTGCTTATCTTTTTAGAAATATATGAATGAACTCATTCACTGGGAGCAATTGATATGCAAAACAACTTTACCGATTAGTCTTAATATGTAAATAATCATTCCTGAATTACATACCACTGCAATGAAATCCATCCCATATTGAAGAAAAACTTTTACGGGGTTACAAAATCATATATTACTTTCCATTTTTCCAATTTGTGCAGGAGAGCTGAATAATAGAAACCAAGAACTCCTAGATTTATTTATTTGCTCAGACGAACTTTTTGTTAGATAAATTAATTTCTGCCTATTTTTTATAGAAAAGTATGGATGAATTCAATTATTGGGAGCAATTGATATGCAAAACTAAAGCACATATTAGTCTTAATAAATAAATGATCATTCTATAATTATCATCCACTGCACTAAACTTCTTCACATATAGAAGAAAAAAGTACAATAGCAATTGATATGCAAACAACTCTACAGATTAGTCTTAATATGTAAATGGTCATTCCGAAAATACATACCACTGCACAAAACTGCTTCAAATGTTGAAGAAAAATTTTACTGGGTGAACTGAAGACAAATAAACATTTTCAATTGTACCAATTTTAAAGTGAGAGCTGAATAATAGAAAGCAAGAGCTCCCAGATTTATATATTTGCTCAGACAAACTTTTTTAGGTAAATTATGTTTTTCTTATATTTTATGGAATTAAATGGATGAAATCATTCATTGGCAGCCATTGATATGCAAAACAATAGCGCAGATTAGTCTTAATATGTAAATGAAGTTATTGAAGAAAAACTTTTGCTGGGTGGGCTGGAAACATACAAACATTTTCCATTTTACCAATATGAACATGAATACTAAAAAATAGAAACAATGGACTCCCAGATTTGCTTAGATAAAATATTTTTAGATAAATTAATGTTTTCCAATTATTTATTGAAAAATATATATGAATTCATTCATTCATTCATTAGGAGCCAATGACATGCAAAACAACTGCACATATTAGTCTTAATATTGTAATGACCACTGCTTAATTACCAACCACTACACTAAATTTCTTCGCATGTAGAAGAAAAAAAGTACAACTGCAATTAATATGACAAACAACTGTACAGATTAGTCTTAATATGTAAATGATAATTCCTAAATTACACACAACTGTTCAAACTGCCTTCGCATATTGAAGAAAAAATTTACTGAATGGACTGAAAACATATACACATTTTCCATTTTACCATTTTGAACCTAACAACTGTGTAAATAGTCAAATTGAGAGTCCTAATGAACAGCTGCCCTACTACTTAGAGAATTATTCACATTTCTCCCCTTCTTGCAGTGTTTTCAATGCGACGAGTAAGTACTTCAGCAAGTCGATCTTCCCTCTGAGTAACCAATTCAAAATTTTAGTAGACTGCCCATCTCTTGGCATTTGTAATATGTTTTGACAATTGTGACAGTCGTTTAGTCAAACAATTCAGTTGTCACAAATTTCTGTAAAAGAAGACGTTTAGATTGTATACGATATGTGTATATTGTACATTGTACATTACTCTATATTCTGTACTGTATATTATTGTACTTTTCTCTCAACCTACCTCAATTATTAAACATTTTCAAACTCACAATGATTTCTTGCCACTTAATATATAACACGGACAAAGAGCAATACATGAACATTGACATTATTTACCACTTCAGTTACGGCTTTGTTTCAAATATTCACACAGGGACATTACTAAACCTTATTCAAACTCTAATGAATTTCGCAATAATTCTGGACATTGATGAAATCAGTAGTAGATCTCAGACGTCATCCTCTGGTGGCGCGCAGCTAAACTATTGACATTGATGCACTCTTGAGTCTGTGATGTAAGGCTAGGTGAAAAATGTCCAGAAAAGTAATTATTTTGAAAATATATTATCGTTTGTGTTTGTAAATCATAGCCTATAATACTCCAGGCCTTTAAAGGATGCTAGCACAAAAGTTTCATCAGCATTGGTTCAGTAGATTCAGAGATTACCGCGCTGGAAGACAACGCACTTCTGTCTTTATATATTAGTATAGAAGATATAGATATAGATTAGATATATAAGATCCAAGGAGGGTTTATAAATCAACGGCCAGCGATCTGGAGGTAAATTCCACTGCGAAGTGTATTGTGTGTTAGTACCTTTTATAGCCCAGTACAGATTGCCTTTGATACGAAGCTCGATATACACTTCGTAACTTACCTGGATCAAGAGGATCGTGGAGAATCCCTGAACTAAAGTCCAGGCGGCTCGGAGCCCCATCCCGTCTCCCCATTGCTTACCGCCAGCTATTGACGTGGGTAACGCCAGAACCTGGGCAACCTGACGGTTGGTATCTAGTTTCCCGTCGGACTTTAAAGTGAGATCCGGAGTACTCCGAAAAGTATCCTTCGCCCGATCCTGCCCAAAGGTCGACGCGTTATAGGCCCAAATGGTGGGTAGTCGGGCAAACCCGACTACCAGGAGCTTAACATCGCCATCTTACTGCCTGCACCTTCAAGCTAACGGCGTGAGTGGCATTAGTGATGAGCAGAGCGTGTGGTGTTTAAGGCTTTGTGTTGCAGCGCTGCTCGGCACGCTGGCCGTGCTGTGGCTGGCGTCGCCCCCCGCCGCCCACGCCTCCCCGTCCTACACGCGCGTGTCCTCGCTGCGCGACCGCGCAACGGTGGCGCGCGGGTCGGACGTACTGCGCGAGGTGCCGCTCATCGACGGGTGAGCCTCTGCGACCAGCCCCCGCCCCACCAAAGCCCCACCCCCACCGCCCCACCAACGCACCGCTCCCGCCACGCTCCAGCCACTCCCACGCTGCAGACACCCTACGCTCCAGCTATCCCACGCTCCTCGCTCTAGCCACCCCCACGCTCCAGCCACACCACGCTCCAGCCACCCCCACGCTCCAGCCACCCCACGCTCCAGCCACCCCCACACTCCAGCCACCCCCACGCTCCAGCCACCCCACGCTCCAGCCACCCCACCCTCCAGCCACCCCACGCTCCAGCCACCCCCCACGCCCAGCCACCCCCACGCTCCAGCCACCCCCACGCCCAGCCACCCCCACGGCTCCAGCCACCCCCACGCTCCAAGCCACCCCCACGCCCAGCCACCCCCACGCCCAGCCACCCCTTACTGCTCCAGCCACCCCACGCTCCAGCCACCCCCACGCTCCAGCCACCCCCACGCTCCAGCCACCCCACGCTCCAGCCACCCCCACGCACCAGCCACCCCCCACGCTCCAGCCACCCCCACGCTCCAGCGCCACTCTGCTCCAGCGCCACCTCCACGCCCAGCCACCTCCACGCTCCAGCCACCCCCACGCTCCAGCCACCTCCACGCTCCAGCCACCCCCACGCTCCAGCCACCCCCACGCTCCAGCCACCCCCACGCCCAGCCACCCCACGCTCCAGCCACCCCCACGCTCCAGTCACCCCACGCTCCAGTCACCCCCACGCTCCAGCCACCCTTGCACGCTCCAGCCACCTCACGCTCCAGCCACCCCCACGCCTCCAGCCACCCCACGCTCCAGCCACCCCCACGCCCAGCCACCCCACGCTCCAGCCACCCCCACGCCCTGCTGGCCCCACCCTCCAGCCACCCACGCCCAGCCACCCACGCCCAGCCACCCCAGGCTCCAGCCACCCCACGCTCCAGCCATCCCCACGCTCCAGCCAGCCCCCACGCTCCCAGCCACCCCCACGCCCAGCCACCCCCACGCTCCAGCCACCACGCTCCAGCCATCCCACGCTCCAGCCATCCCCACTGCCCAGCCACCCCCAATGCCCAGCCACCTCCATGCCCAGCCACCCCACGCTCCAGCCACCGCACGCTCACGCAGCCACCCCCTACGCCCAGTCACCCCCACGCTCCAGCCACCCCACGCCTCCCAGCCACCCCCCACGCTCCAGCCACCCCACGCCCAGCCACCCCCACCCTCCAGCCCCACGCTCCAGCCACCCCACGCTCCAGCCACCCCCACGCTCCAGCCACCCCACGCTCCAGTTACATCCGTAGCAGTTCACGTATGCGTAATCACACAACAACCGATTGTTGAATTTGCTGCTTTTGCCTGGTTATTTTTGTCGGCCTCTGTGGTAGGGAAACGGCATCGTTGTCAATGGTTTCAAAACATCGATGCTTTTATAAAATCATTTAACAACGATTTTTTTAAGTCGATGTACTTTAACACCTATGTTTTGTGTTAAATGTTTCTATGTGGCAGGTATTGTTAAATGCATTAAAACCCATCGTAACAATCCTATTACAGTTTTCAGACATTCATAAATCGAATGTTCATCTGACCAATATGGCCAAGGGTGAAAAATAGATAAAAAAGATTTTTCGGCAATAAAAAGCATATATTATTTCTGAGTTATCGAATCAGATGTACATGTTTCATTAATTATTCTGATGATTTTTTTGATTTTGTTTAAAGTTAAACTCAATTGAAATTAATAAATGATATCACTTTCAAATTAACCTCTACCCCGCATAAACTTCAATGCTTACTAATCTAATTTTAAAAAGCATCAATGTTTAAAACCATCGATGGTTTTGGGTTGATGTTTTTTCAACATCAATGTTTTAATTTTGAGTATCGATGTTTAGAAACATCGATGTTTTGTTGTCGGTGTTGTATCCCTACTAGGTGGCACTCGGATCAGCTATTAAGTTAACGGAATCGAAGGCTAAAGGTTTTCACAATGGTGAAACCAGGTTATTACTAGTTTCCCGTCTGATCATTTTTCCATCCACATTCATCCATCTGTCATTGTCACCCCTTATGACCACCGTGACATCCTACTTAAAACCGAAATTGGCACTATGATACCCGGCCTTGGAAAGGGAGGACATGAAGGTATAATCTTCCTTTCTAGCCTAAGCTGACGGGTCATAGTGGCAAAGTGTGATTTCACTTCTGGGGGGGAGGAATGAAAGAAGCATGGGTGAGATAGACGGTGAGTGACGTGCACGTGGAACAAAGTTAGAGGATGTGAGCAATGAGTGACGAAAGGATGGACACTGGATGAGATTTATTAAACAGAGGAATGGTGAAGGTGATTGGTTGAGACAAAGCAGAACGATGAGAGAAACGAGGGCAAGATGTGAGTATGGTGAGGGAAAGGGAGAATGAAGCGAGTGTGAGCAACAGGTGATGTCTGTGTGATGTCAGCAGCGTGAAATGATCGTGGAATGAAGGTGACGTGTGTGTGTGCGAAGAGTGAAGAAAGGATGGGCGGCTGAGTGATATTTGTTGAATAGAGGAATGGTGAAGGTGATTAATTGAGACAAAGCAGAACTAGTCGAGGTCGGGCAGTGAGTGTGGTGAGAGAAATGGGAAATACAGCGAGGATGAGCGACGTGTGACGTCTGTGATGTGAGCAGCGAGTGACTTGCACGAGGAACGAGGGTGGAGAGAGAGTACATTGAGTGAAGAAAGGTTGATCGCCTGGGTGAGATTTGTTGAACAAAAGTATCGTGGAAGGTATTGAAACGAAGCCGTACTATGAGTTATACGAGGGCCAGCGGTGAGTATGGTGAGAGAAGGGCAGAATGAAGTGAGGGAGAACGATGGTTGACGTCTGTGTGAGGTGAGCAATGAGGGAAATAAAAGTGTGCTGTGTGTGCGATGAGTGAAGAAAGGTTGAGCGGCTCAGTGCAATTTGTTGAACTGAGACTTGGTGAAGGTGTTTTAGATGAATCAGAACGTTGAGTGATACGAGGGCGAGCTGTGAGTGAGATGAAAGACTGGATGGATAAAGCGAGGATGAGTGACGAGCGATGCGAAACAAAAGTAGAGAGGGAGCGAGCCGTGAATGAGATGTGTGTGAAGAGAGATGAACGGAGTGTGAGGCCGAGAGGTGATCGGCAGGTGAGCGAACGATTGACTCTATTCCCGCAGGCACAACGACCTGCCGTACAACCTGCGCATCCTGGTGCAGAACAAGGTGTCGCAGTTCGACTTCAAGGCCAACCTGACCACGGACCCGGTGTGGAGCTGCCGCAGCTGCTTCACCGACCTGCCGCGCCTGCGAGCGGGCCGCGTGGGCGGACAGGTGAGCCGTGACAGGCGCACGCGCACGCGCCGTCCGAGGACACGCGCGGTGCTCGGCGACGCGCGCCCGCCGATCGCTCACCCGCGATCACCCGAATGGAACGGCCACATGCGCGCATCATTAAAGCTTCGGAACGTCGCGCGCGCTCCGTGGCGACACATTTGCCACAATGTTATCGTAAAGGCGGCTCTACACATTCGGCATTCGCGGAGTAGTGAGCTACTGCTCGCCCAATCTCGAGTGGTAGAGACCGGGAGCGGTGGCTCAGTGCATCAACTGATATCACTGAAGTGCCTCTGACCCGGAGGTCCTAGGTTGGAGTCCCGACGGCGGCAGGATTTTCGACATTAGTTTTTCAGCTAGGTCGAATTCAGCCCTTGTCTGGAGAAGAATTCTAACGGCCGGTTGCTCTGATCGGTAGTTTTCTGTAGTTTCTCCGATCAACACCAGGCGAATGCTGAAGCAGTACCCGAACAAACGAGCCACGGACTGCGCGCGATATTTCCTTCCTCTTCCTTGACCTATCCTCACCCCACACACACATACACTAACATGCACTACACTGCCTGACATGCCGGGAGGCCGATCGGGAATTTGGAACTTGTCTCGGCACGGGCGGTTCCCCGCTGGTTGGAGATACCTGGTTGGGGAAATCGAACCGATACCGAACCGAATCAAAACCGAACGTGTGGAGCCGCCGTAAGGCGGGTTCAATCATTTACTCTTATTTTTTGTAATTCTGTAGTTACATCGACTTAACGCAATCCAAAAGGAAGGAAAAGACTCTCTCAACGGCCAGCATCCATTGCGAATTTTATTTATGACGGTGAGCTAACAATCGAATATCCCGCCAATTCGGGTGTTGTTATGCACATGGTAATGAAACACATGCTCTTATGGATTCATAATAATTCTCGTTTTTTAACCACGACTATAAGAGAAAATGAATCAGACATTCAATCAATAAAACAAACGAAAAGAGTTGAAATAAACATAGTCTAGCTTTTGTCTAGCATATGTCTAGCTTTTGAGTAGCAGATTATGAAATGAAATAAAAAATTACTCTGGCCTCGTTTTACTACATACAATATTGAAAGATACACTTTTGATATAACATCATAATAAAACGAGTGTGGCTTTTGCACCACGATCCGTAGGTCGAGAGATACAAAAGTGATACGAGGTTCATTATAATGTCCATATCAATCTTGTTTCGTTAATAATTATAACAATTTCCCGTTCGTTAAGAACAACCAAAAAACTTCGATTTCCGCTTCGATCTATAAATCTCAACCGCGTCTGTTATTTGCCATTTTCGGACTAATGTCGTTAATACCTAAAACAGTGGAATATCCACCCAAACGATCACTTCTGCTCAAATCAACAAATGCACTGATCTACATCTTTATAAACCCCGCGCGCGAAATAAAATTGAGTTTTGTTACCTCATGTGCGGAGCGCCATGGCTCCATCTGCACCAATTTCATAATCGAGTAATGGTTTCTCTCACCTATAAAACGACGCTAAAATTAGCCGTGCAGGGAGGATGGTCGCAGGCATTTACACGATTTTAGAATAACATGCTTTTGCTGAAATCTTTTTAGCCAAAAGATCCACTCCCTGAATCGAGGAATAAAGGTGTTTCACGACTAAATGAATGTATGAATATATGTTACTACCGTACCCGTGCAAGATGTCTTTCATGTTAAATTCCATCCTAATTTTTCCTAAGGTTATCATGCAACTGAAAAATGGGAACATGTGGTCAGTTTCCACAATTAGGTACACATAACACTTGCAGACCACGGCAAAACGTTAAATGAATGGTTGCACTACACACATAAGAAAAAATCTTCATCGGTATCAATCAACTATTAATAGTACTTCTTGTTGTTGCCGCGAGAGCAAATCTTGAATTAATAATTATCCAAATAAACCTCGTCAGTCTGCGCAAACCACGGTGTACATAGAAAGCGTAAATATAAGATGGAGTAATCTAAGCCTTCCACGCGTGACGTCACAAAGATGGCCTCCAGCACCAAGAGCTGAAATATAGGTCATGGAGGAATACATTCTGTATTCCTTCATGTATTGGTGATATTGGTAGTATCGATAGGCACCAAACCAGCAAAAATTTAATAAAATTTCCAAGAATATTTCATCCTGTATATTAAGGTGTGAGTAACGTTTCTTTGAGGCCTCGAAATTTTTGTTTTTAAATTTGTACATTATCCGGCGCCATATTGTGCTCAGATTGTGTAGAGACACGTATGCGTGATCTGTATTTAGTGTAAACACATAGCTATTGTGGAAGATTACTTATTTTTACCTATCCCCTACTTGATACATATACGTATTGCGTACAGTATGTAAAAACATTCTTTGAGGAAAAGACATCTGTATAACCTTTAGAGGTGGGGTGGCAATGGGATGACTTTTAAAATTAAAACAAATATACAACCTGCAAAACATCTATTACTGGTGAGTGTAGTAACTTTTTCGAAAAAACGTTGAAATTTCTTTGCTCAACTCACACGAATAATAATGCAAATGTAGAAAATGAGGAAACTAAAATTAGGGTTGTCAGACTAATTAAGTATATTTACCCGTGCCAGTGAGCGCTTGGTGTTTTCTTACAGAACGGCGAAGAGCGTGTGATTGTGAACATTGCTAACAGCAACTCTCTTATAGATTAAGAGACAACTCTTCAATTACGGAAACTCGAAGGCGAAAATTCTTGCGTTTTCTCTTCTAAAGTTCGCTAATTCCTACCATTAGAAAAGAGACCAGTAACAATCATATCCTCATATCACTATTGTGTTGCCTGTCATCTAGTACTTGTTTCCTTCGATTCCACTCGAATTCTGATATTGAAAATACTATAATATACTATACCATCTAGTACATCTAGACCACTTTCACTGCTTCTAAAATATTTAATGTTTCAAAGGTATACCTGAACCTAAGAATAACTATATTTGAGGTTTAACACTTGTAATAATTTTTCTTTTGATGTTGGTATGTATTTGTTTGATTTTTTCACGCTACACATCTGCTGTCATATCTAAAATTCGGAAGTGTAGTAACATTGAAATGTGTGGCGTTTCCAGTTCTGGGTGGCGTACGTGCCTTGCACCACGCAGTACAAGGACGCTGTGGAGATGACGCTGGAGCAGATCGACGTCATCAAGCGGCTGGCGGCCGCCTACCCCGACGATCTCAGCCTGGTCACGAGCGCCGACGGTCAGTAGCACTCTCTTCGCACCTAACACATGAACCTCTGTACCCTCTGGCGGCAAAGCCTATATCGGGCCTTGTCCTGGTATGATTCGAATCCTCTCACTACTGTCGAAGTCTTTCTTCGTCTCGGAGAATGAGGGATTAGATGTATTCAAGAGTCATGTGCAAGGTGTGCTTGCATATCGAGAGCAAGAGGATGGCATATCGAGAACAGTGTACGAGGTTGGAGCTGGAGCTGAGTGGTAACACCGACGTAGAGAGAGAAAGAGAGAGAGGGGGGAGGGAGAGAGAGACAGACAGACAGAGAGGACGGGAGCGAAACGAAAATTCAGCTAGCATATTAAAATAACAGCCTTCGTATCATGGTCTGTTCATTACTTTGTATACAAAAATCCATCCATAAATTATTTATTAGGGCGCCAAATCCAAAATTTAATAACTTCAATTCGATTACTAGATACATATTTTATTAACATTTTTAAAAATCATTGTAAACTTTATAAACAAAGCTTAGGGATATACCAGTACAAGTAATAAATGAAAATCAAGAACTGTGTCATGTTTACGAGTTCCGAAAGCTCCAAAGTTGTATTAAGAAACCTATTTAAGTTCGTGGAGGAATGTTTTGAATTTAAACTTTGTTAGTTCCTTTGTTGACATTTCATTGTTAAAATAATAAATATGTTATATTCATAAAATAGGTTTTATAATAAATTAATGCAAAATAGTGTTGGTTGGTCGGTTGATTGTTAGTGATTTCGGGCGCGTCAACAGCGTAGGTCATTATTCCCGTAAGTGTAGTGCATGTTTTCCTCTCTGGATATGGCAATGATTTTCCCCCGCTGGATGGCGAGATCCGGCACCGACCTATCGCCGACTAGCGAGGTTTCCCCCTAAACAGGACACTCCCACCAAGGGGGTACCGCGCCAGCCGGGACAAGCTCTAAGCTCCCGACCGGTCTCCCGGAATATGTGGTAGTGTAATGCATGTTAGTGTGTGTGTGTGCGTGTAAGGGGAGACGATAGGACAAGAGAGAGATAGGAAAGGTCGCGCGAGGTCCGTGGCCCGTTTGTTAGGGCATTCGCCAACTCCGGCATTCGCCTGGTGTTGATCGGAGAAACCACGAAAAACTACCGATCAGAGCAGCTGGACGCTAGAATTATCCTCCAGAGAGCGACCGAATTCGACTTAACTGAAAAACTAGTCGAAAATCCATCCGCCGTTAGAACTCGAATCTAGGACCGCCCGATCAGAGGCGCTGTAGTGACATCAGTTGATTCACTGAGCTACCGCTCCCGATGCAAAATAATGTTAATAAATTAAAAATAACTAATAAAGTACATAACAACATATTCACAAAATATATATTTTGTATCATTTTAAGTCCATTCACCAAACTTTGCTGAAATACAATGGGTTTACATAATAAAATGTTATGGGGGGTGTTTCCCCTGGAAGCCGCGGGGTGACGCTGCGCACGCTGTGTTGCAGGTATCGAGCGCGCCTTCAGCGAGGGCAAGATCGCCAGCCTGATCGCCGTGGAGGGCGGCCACTCCATCGACAGCCGCATGGGCGTGCTGCGCCTCTTCCAGGAGCTGGGCGTGCGCTACCTCACGCTCACGCACTCCTGCAACACGCCCTGGTACGCGCCCTCGTCACGCTGTCACGCTGGGAAACAGAACGATCGCTTGACGTACCTTAGGGAAGCAGACCGACTCACTTTGGCAGAAACAGATCGATCGCTCGACTCACTTTAGGAGATTCAGACTGATGGACCGACTTTCATGAGGGGAAACATAGATTACCTGGCTGCTGACTCATTCAAAGTTCTAGATTCTTAGGGAAGACAAACCGATCATCCGACTGCTCACTCACACAGTGAACGTCATGAACGTCGATCCATCGAGGTAACAGATCGATTTTTCGACAGCTGACTAACAGTTCTCTAGATATTCAGCGGAAACTTATCGATCGCCCGACTACTGACTCACTGATGGACGAGTATTCTTGGAGTAAGCAAAACGATCGTTTGACTGAAAACTCACCCAAGGTCCTGGATCTTTAGGGGAAGCAAACGGCTCACCCGACTCCTGGCCCACTTAAGATCCTTAAAGAGAACAGACCGATCGCGTCAGTGCCGATCATCTCAAATCTATATATCCTGTCCTCTTTACCTTATACCAATTGTCCGATTGTTGACCTACTAAAGAGCGAGAATTTGTCTAACTCCAAACCAGGCGATTTGAGGTTGAGTGGACCACTGCTCGTCACGTAAGGCCAATGGTATTACCATCATAATCTTTACTTATTGTAGGGAAATTAATATAAAGTTTTGTTATATCATTATTACCTTAAGTTTAAGGTTTAGTTTTTCAAATTTTGTGAATGTTAACTGGTATATGAATGAATTTACAACTATTATTTCTTGAGCAATGTTAAGATTTATGGTCAGCTAATTAGTTAGATCCCACTAAAAATTAAATGAATTCGTAAGGATTACTGGATGTTCAAACTTTCAAACAGGTAACGTGGGATTCATCCTCCACTGCGTTTAGTGATTAATTCCCTGTGTGCAGGGCGGACGCCAGTCCTGAGGACGCGAAACCCGTCCCCGAGCACAACGGACTGACGCCCTTCGGAGAGGTAAGCGCGGTGCTGTCTTGCAGCGCGAACAAGTTTTGATGAATTCAAATAGTAAGAGCTGTCACCCCTCAAAATAAGGTTTGAACTTGCATTTGAATTTCCAGATCCAAAAACCTTTGCGGGTGTTAATTACTTAAAAAGTGCTATTTTTGCTAATGGACAATGACAGCTTGCAAACTCAAAAGTATTGTATGATATTATATTCATGTTCAACAAAGCCTAAAACAAATTTTAAGTTAAAATGGTGTAAAATCAGAAACATATAATCGTACGAGGTGCATCTAAATAATAAGTTTCAAAGATGGGAATCACTGGGGTTCGGAATATGTGGATAGTCATCGGCCACAAACGTCTCGGTTCACAATAAGCTTCTACAGCAGTTCCAACCAAATATGTTTGACCTTCCACTCAAAGGTCCGGATCAAGAAACCTGTAAAAGAACGTTTTTCCATTAAATTCTGTTGTTTTTGTTGTTGTTTTGTATTTATATATATATATATATATATATATATATATATATATATATATATATATATATATATATATATATATATTGCGACGACCAAGGAAAACTTACTATCTGAGGGCGCCTCGTAGTTCTCGAAACATCGAAAAGTCCATTTATATTACAATTTCAATTTTAATCGTACTTTAAAAGTTCAACCTCAGATCGGCCTACATTATCGCATTCCGAACTCTTTTTTAGCATTTTTAACATTGTAGAGTTTAGCAAAACCCTAGTTTCAAAAAA